>APFE031747474.1:0-11036 GCA_000404065.3 Pinus taeda
TAAATAAAACCTATTCTTGAAAATGGGCGAATGGAAGGTTGTAACTCCTAATTTCAAGGGCTAAATTTACCTTTTTTAACCTCTCCCTTAAAATAAGGTTGGCTATTTGAGGTGATTTGTAAAAATGTACTATGATACAAAATATTCGCCCACTAAAAATTTAAAACCCCTTAATTTCGCCAAAAGGCTAACATTCGCCCCTAAAATCATCCCTAATGATGAGGATATATTAAATAACAATGTACCATATTACAATTTCCCTCAATTCGTGTGGAACTTGCAACCAATTATTTGCTTTCTTTTGCTTACAAGCCAAACAATGGTCTTATGACTTTAGGCAGATTGTACATTGGCTTGCCTTATGCATTGCCTCTTGATGGCTTGCAAGTTATAGGTCTTTTTCTTCTTTAACCTTGAGACTTGTACATCCTTGGAAATTATTTTCAATACACTCAATTATGCCTAGTCCTATTTGATAAGGGTTATTTGCTTCTTTTCCTTTGTTTCTTGCCTAGATAACTTTCCTTCAAGTGTATTTTTCTTCTGCAAACCGCAATTTGCATATGCACTATCCTGCTTTACATTTATTATACATACAATTTTGTATTTGGATTTGTGATAACATGTCATAAGTAGGAAATGACAATGAAACTCTTCACTTGTGCAATGAAGCTATTAGAAAATATCTTGAGAAAACCCCCTTTTGATTGTATGCAAAGATTAACTATACACAAGTCTTTATCCACTCAAAGTGCATAAACACAAATGCATCCTTTGATTTTTTTCATTGTGATGAATAAAGATTTGGGATGAGAAATGAAATGGTTTCAATGCCAATTACTTAAGCACAACTCATGTGTATTATTCCATGGAACTGTCTTCATCCTATAAACATTTTACTTGAGCATGTCCCGTTTGTATGATTGTTAAACCATATGATAATTTCCTAAATATTTGAGGGGAAGCCTCCCTCCAATGTGTACAAATACGCAAGTATACTTTCTCTTAAGCTATACTGTACCATTGCAAGTCCATTTATTCATAGACATGTAGATCCTTCATTAATGATACATTCAAACTTAAAAGATTTGGTTTTCATACCAAGAGCCTTATGACTATAATCATTATGGATTTTTGCTTCTTGTGTTGGGGATTGTTGGAAAGAAATAAATGTGTTGGATTTATGAATGAATAGGCCTCAATATTACATTTGGATTTGCACCATCCACCACAAATTTGTCATCTTTAGTGAATTGCTGCAAATAGGGAATCATATCAACAGTATGGATTGAGGAATTAATGGTTTTCTTAAATGAATACTCTCGCATGGCATATGCAAATATTTTTCCCATCTTTATTCATTGAAGCAAAGTTTGGCCAATGTTCATGTATTTGGATCAATCACTATTTTTGAAATTGTTGAAGATTGGAACTTATTGATAAAATAATTTGTGAATGTTGTAATCATGCCTTGTCTCTTTACCCTAATTTGTTGGTAAGAAGGATTCCATGTTTACTTAAATCTATCCTAAGCATCACTATCAAGTTTTATTCCATCCACAAAAAATAAGTATCTTCTTAGTGGATGTTTATAACTTAATAGAGATGTGGAGAAAATCATTACCCTCCATGTATGCAAACATCTTGAAATCCCCTCTCATTCAACCACATGGGTAATTTCTTAACTAAGATGAAAGTGTTTCACTTTTAGGCAAAGAAACTTGTTAATTATTGTACACATGATTTTTATTTTTTATCCTTGTGATTATTCATAATTGTGTGACTTATTCAAGTTGTAAAAACACCATTAAATTGTTATATGTGTCTTCGGCCCTATGGTAATGGTTATATGCACTCTTGGGAATATGTTTATGATATGGATCTTGCCCCATTTCATTTTACTAGAGTTTAGAGACTAAAGATAAAGGGTTTTAAATTGAAAGTAAGGCAAGCCATGAATCCTTATACCAAAGTCTTCCCTTTCCCTTCCCTTTTAGTAGACTATAAGAAATGCATCTCTTCATAAAAGGCAAGAAAAGGGTTGATGGATATTCAAAACGTTGTCAAAGCATTTCAAGACATTTGTAGATGAGCATTCAAAAACATTCAAAACATGAGAGAAATTGCATTTTGTAGCAATAATAGATGGAAGCACTATGATATCTTGATTTACTTGGTAACCATTTAGTAACTAATCTATTATACATGAAAGATAAACCATGAATCATTTCATTGTTTTCCATATAACAATTAAGCTCAAGCATAAAGGCTATTAGTGATGCATTTCTCTTGAAGAGATAGATGAAAGAAGCAAATAGCTTATGAACTTGAAAAGTAAAGAGCCCATATCTGATCTTGCATCAATGAAGAAACATGAAATAGGAAATGGATTCCTAGCACTCATTGTTGATTTGGATCAGTTTACTTGAATGTTAGGTAGTTTTCGAGGATGCAAATAATTTTGTGAGTCATTGTGCCTCTCATGAATAACAAGAGGTATTGTGCCATTGCTCGTAGATAGAAAATAAATTTGTTAGGGGCCAATTAGTCTATCATGATAGAGAATGCATGCACTAGTGCAAAATTGCCTTAATGAATGCCTTGAGATGCTAAAAATGCAAAAAGAGTTACACCATTATTTGGAGTGAAATTGCATTGCTTGGTGTGTTGGCATCAACATGTAATGTCTGCAAATAAACGTCGTAGGTGTATGTTAGTTGGATGATCTCCAAACAACCATGGATATGCACATATTGAAGAGAAAAACATCATATAGAGTGACATGATAAAGAAAAAGACTCATTGTAGTGAAGATGGAAAATCCAATGAGAAGGATGTTTGTTTCTTTCATTGGCTTGAAACTAAGGCTTTATATGGAAAAAGAAAACAACGATGAAGGACTTCATAATCAACAACTTTAAGGTTTGTTTTCTCCATCTCTAGCTTTGGAGGGAAAAAAAAAACACATGGAGTGAACAAATTTTCTCTTAGAGGTGAATTGCTCACTTCACAAACTTGTTTTGCCAATGATATGGGTTTGGAATGCAAACAAACCTCCCAACCTAGCAACTTGGATTGTAGAGAGTGAATGTGGATAAAAGTAACTATTTTCAATGCTTTCCACAATTTGTTTTGGTAAATTCCACTTAGCTCAAACTATAGAGATGAATTAATTGGGTTCAAGAGGTAAACAAGCCTCTGAACTTATTAGTTTTAGTCAAGAAATCCAGTCGTTGCATCCAAAGACTTTCTAGGGTTCTAAACTTAAAGATTTTTTCACTTTCACTCCTTTGGTGAAAAGAAACTCAATAAAATACCCATTAATCCTTTGATTTAGTGAACCCTTCTTGTTTGTTGAGGATTCAATCCTCTATACACTTACATGATTTTCATAGAGAATAGTTGGGTTGTTGCAAGACTTCATCGGCCCACTGGAAACAATGGCATGACATCAAATCTTCAAAACTTTCGCTTCTCTTTGCACACCTAAGTAAGGAAAAATCCTATACCACTAACACTCAATATTCATTGTATTTCTTTCATATTGTCCATAGTGTCAAGAGCAAATAAAAATACTATTAAAACTATTAAGAATTAATTAAACTGGAGATTTTGTGGAAAGCTAAAATTGCTTAGATGACTTGGAATTTTTGAATGTTTGCTTTTGTAGTTGTAGGGTTTATAATGCACCCAAAAAATTTAAGTAACCTCCTTCAGAATTCTCAAGTTCTTTCTATAACACTTGAATTATATGCAAAATACCTTTAGAGGCTAAAGTTTGACTCTTGTTTGGAGCACTACTCTTCTTGAATTAAAAACTCTCTATGTGATCTTCTCCCTTGATATAGTGTTTGATTTTGGTAATTAAGATTATTGAGATCCTCACACATGAAAATAATTTTAAATGGGAAAGGTCGCCTTTGAGTGCCAAATGCACTTATGAGAGAAACACGACAAAGCCTATTGTCTTATTACGAAACTAGATAAATAGATTTCCAATGAGGGAATGAATATGAAAAGCTTATACAAGGCTGGAAACCATATTTATGTGACACAAATTTGTGTATTTTTTGGTCATGATGTTTCTTCAAGAAACATTGTTTGACATCCTTACCATATGTTTCAATATAGTTCTTGTCTCTCCCACGCACATCACAACATCATTCCATTTGCATGTGCATATGTCATTTGTTTATTACTCACTTGTTGATCTAATACCTAACTTCTAATGTCACATGTTAAATGGCTATGATTCTAGTTTGTCTTTCGATATCGATCCGTGCAAATAAGGCACAACAACCTACCGAAAACATGGACATTCTAGCATGTCAAAACATAAACCAAAATCAATTCAATGTACACAATACCTATAGATTCTATTATACAAGACTTAAGACATTAAATTAAATGAAATCAAACCAAAGCACACCTAAGTCAATTAGATCAAAATTGTCACCAAAACACAATTAAAACTCCTTCAATTAAAACTAATCAAAATCACAAAACATAAACAAAATACAAAGCTACATTCAAACTCAAAAAATAAACAACTAATAAATATCCAAAATAAGATAAAATCTAATTTTGTAAAATATCTAAGCCCTGTAGTTAAGCCACTAATTCATTGGTCTATCCTTTCAAGGGATCTCTTCTCTACAATGATTTTATTGATTGACAAGAGGTCAATGCATATCCTTAGAAAACTAGTTGGATCTAGTTTTGTAAAATATCTAAGCCCTGTAGTTAAGCCACTAATTCATTGATCTATCCTTTCAAGGGATCTCTTCTCTATAATGATTTTATTGATTGACCAGAGGTCAATACATGTCCTTAGAAAACTAGTTGTCCCATCTGTTTCCCCTGTTTTTTTTTCATTTCTAATTCCCTCTCCAATATAGATGTTTTATACAAACCCGTGTTGGGCAACACTTTTGACGACCAATGCCTGTTTAATTGGTTTTGCCAGAAAGTGATGCTTTTGGCTCCAAGAAGATCACATTGTTTCCTGGGCTCAAGAAACCAACTGTCATAGAAAATTTGCTGCACGACTAGCACCATAAATTTCTTATTAGCTTTTACCAATCTCTTGGCTTGAACATTATCTTCTCCTTTCACTCACTGGCTTTGACATGTACCACTTCTCACCCGTCACCTGCTGCTACTTTTTGAGATCTCCATAGTAATATTTCATCCTCCTCCACCATTGGTCTATTTTTTTCTTTTCACATCACCGCAGTGCATATCAAACAGAATTAGGTCTCGAAGATGGTTGCATATTAAACATAATTAAGTCTCGAAGATGGAATGTCCATTTTACATATCAAACAGTTAGTTTTTTTTTTTTTTTTTTAAGATGGGTAAAATGTTTACTCAAGACATCTGAAAACATTCGATAGGAAAAACCTCTATTCGAAATTCTCAAACAAAAAAAATTAATTAATTCATTCCATATAAAGCTTTATAAGTCTCTGATATACCTTACCAGCCGATTGAATTCATCTACTAAAATTTCTATATGAATGAGGACCGTTGGAAAATAAAAAAGCATTTCACAGTTTGTCTTTGCCTGTCTTAGATAGTATCATTGCGCATATTGTTTTTTTTTTCCAAGAAATAAATAACAAATTTCAATTAAATTAAGAAATAAATAACAAATTTCAATTAAATTAAAGCTGTTAGATCGGGCAGAAATCCTCTGCACCCAATCCTACAGCTGCAGAACCAGCAAGGATGTCAAACAGAGTGAACCAGACCATAGAACAACAGACATACTCCCAGCTGCAAACAAAAATACAGAGCTGAGAGCATACAGAGGTCCGGGACCTCAACCATCAACCCCCTTCCCGATGAACAAAAAACAAAAATGCCCCTGCATATGGCAGGGAATGACCCAGAAAGAATGGGTCATAGTCCAGGCAGAGAAACAAAATACATGATCGCCTGTTGGGATAAATCAGGTAAAAATATAGTCCTTCAAACAAACAAAATTTCTGAGCCTATGACAGAGTCCTGAACCAGACATTCATAATAAAAAAACCCAGGATGTGCCTAGATGTCACGCTTTGAGAACTAGTCCGCCAATGAATTCTGCTCTCTTACAAAGTGTTGCGAAAGGACCAGGATGTTGTTCCCGTTTATATCCCAAAGCGTGGAATTGCTTGAACTGTTCCCAATATGTGCCTGGTGATTTTTCGCTTTTATGTAGTAGATGGCAGTGAATTTGCCATCAAAGTAAGGCATGTCATATCATGTAAGCAAGGGTAATCAAAATAGACTTTCAATTGCTTTCAAGGAAAAAGGAAATTTATTTTAAAGTTGGGAATATTGACCAATCTTATTGGCTTTTAATATGCAAACTCTAGATTTTTTAGAAATATTTTTAGAAACAGTGAGATTTGTGATAATTTTATAGTTTTATAGATTTGGTGGAATTTTAAGTAAAATAATATTATTTTATAAAATCTGGACCAATCTTGGAAAAAGAAAATTAAAAAATCAACCCCCCAAAATTTTCCATCGGATTGATAACCTTTCAGACTTTCACTACATAGTGGTACAAGGATGTCACAGGTTTGGCAATCCAGTTGCTAAGCTTTATGATTTTCACTACATGGTGGTACATACGTTGCAGGTTTGGCATAAGCTGGGGTTGTATTAACCCATCCAATTGTGAGAGAATCTTCATATTCTACCTCTCCATTGGAGTTCATTTCTCTTTCTGATTTTAATACAGAGTTCAACAACTGATTTGCCAAATTCTCCATGTTCTGTTCCACTGTGGAGAAGCTATATTGGAATTCTTGTTTCTCAAATTCATATGGCTCATCAGTTTCTTATTTTTGCTCTATTATTGCACGGTTGGGTGTTTCATGGATATTTCTAAGGATCACTGCGGAGGTTCTCAGCTTGCTGCAAATTATCCTAGACTCTGGATCACGCTTGGATTTCTGCAGGGCGAGCTTATTGGTCAGATAATTCAAATTCTTGATCGCTTTGATAACCAGAGAAAAGCTAGTTTCAAGAGAAATAAAAACTCCAAACTCCAACTTCGTTGATAACTTAGAGAGTGGCTATTACAGTTAGTCCTAGTCCAAGTGCCCTTTCTCTTACACCAGCTTTTATGGCAATAGCCACTTAGTTATAAAGGCTTGTCCTGTCCATGGCTTGTCATTTTGTATTATGATTCCGTTAAGCTTGTCCATTCTTAGAGCTTCATGAGACTGACTTACGAGTTGCTAAGCTTTATGACTTTCACTACATGGTGGTACATGTGTTGCAGGTTTGGCATAAGCTGGGGTTGTATTGACCCATCCAATTGTGAGAGAATCTTCATATTCTACCTCTCCTTTGGAATCCATTTCTCTTTCTGATTTTAATACAGAGTTCAACAACTGATTCGCCAAATTCTCCATGTTCTGTTCCACTGTGGAGAAGCTATCTTGGAATTCTGTTTCTCAAATTCATGTGGCTTATCAGTTTCTTATTTTTGCTCTATTCTTGCACGGTTGGGTGTTCCATGGATATTTCTAAGGATCACTGCTGAGGTTCTCAGCTTGCTGCAAATTATCCTAGACTCTGGATCACACTTGGATTTCTGCAGTGCGAGCTTATTGGTCAGATAATTCAAATTCTTAAATGCTTTGATAACCAGAGAAAAGCTAGTCTCAAGGGAAATAAAAGCTCCAACTTCGCTGATAACTTTGAGAGTGGCTATTACAGTTAGTCCTAGTCCAAGTGCCCTTTCTCTTGCACCACCATTTATGGCAATAGCCATTAGTTATAGAGGCTTGTCCTGTCCATGGCTTGTCATTTTGTATTATGATTCATTAAGCTTGTCCATTCTTAGAGCTTCATGAGACTATCTGACTTACAATGTGCAAATCAGAATGAGATTGCTCTAGGGCTACCATGAGAGGCTGAGAGGACCTGCTGAAATGGGCGGTAACCAGATAAGACTGGCCACTGTGGTCACTACCAGAGAGATAATACTAGCAATTAACAATTAAAAGGAAATAAATAAAATGCTTTGAACTTTGTCAAGTCCTGGGATGTTCCTGTATGTTGCAGTTTACACAGTCACTGTTTTATTAGTAGGGATATTATAGTCTTTTCTGTTTCCTGATTTCTTTTAGCAGCAAATGTTTCATGCAGCAATTTTGTAGCAATCCCTGCTTTATGGTGGTAAATATAGTTTACCTTTTGGTTATGACTGTTGCTAAAAGTTCTGTTGTGGCAATTGCTTTAACATCAGGTAATACATTAACATGACACACAAGATGAATTTTACAGATCCTGAAATATGTATCAATATGAAGTCCATTGAAGCTGTCAATTTAGTTAAAAGAGCACCTCCTGAAAGTCTGGCCCAATCATTGAAGTTCGTATCATCTGAAACAAATCCTATATTTGAGAAATGTGATAGTGATATTGAGAAACCTTCTCAAGTTATCCCCAAGGTAACATCACAATATCCTTTAGAACTAAGTTCTCTAGTGGTAAGACAATACTGCAAATTTATTTCTGATGTTTAAAATGTTTTGAAGGTTACAGTTTCTTATCGGTTATTTACTCATTAGGCACTATTAATGTTGTGGCTGATTTCCAGAGAAATATTTCTGATGAAGTAGCTACAGTGCAAAGCCTGTTTAAATCTGAGCATCCTTCCTGTCAATTAAGGTCATCGGTTGTATCAGGTAAACTCTCTCCAATCTTATGTAATTTCGTTTAACTTGCTGGATATTACCTGCTAAATTTCAAGATGGGAAAAGCATAGAAATTATGTTTTCAAGATCAGAAAGCTTAGAGGCTAAACATAAATTCTTGAAATATATGTTTTTTAATTTTATTTGGTCCGCTTGGGTTAGTTCAATTGATAATGGTCATGGAAATGAAGTCTTACTGAACTGGAAGTTTTGGATTCAAATTTTGTGCTATCTCCAATCAAAATGAGAAATTGGACATGATAAAAATATAATCCTACCAGACTTACAAAAAAAATTTGCTTAAAAAACCTCACCAAAACAAAGTCTTATTTACAACTCTACCTGCAGGGAACACAGATGTTAAAGCAATGCCCAGTGGAATAGTTATAAGTGATGGTGGCAACAGAAGAAAGGATGAAAACTATGCATATTTTAAGACAAGATCTGGAAAAGTTGAACGCCATCTTTCTCGCCTTCTTACCATCCCACGAGAAAGACATGATGAAGTCCTGGACTCAGAGGAGCCTGAGATTGAATATTTGCCTGCTAGGCGCTTCTTTGATGCTCTGCAGGGTCCTGAGTTGGAGATTATTCGGGTAAGTTAAGCATCAAAACTTAGCCTTCAGTTTTCATGAGTGTCAACATACCATCCATGTCCAAGAGACTAAGATTTTCCCCACTTATCATATATTACTAAAATCCTTTGCATGGTTTAATCATTTCCAAATTAGAAAGCCTCAGCATATTATCAATATCAATTGTTAATATAGAACTTTATGGAACATGAAATGTTGCGTTCGTTAAAATCATATTTGAAAAACTGTTTGCTGGGAAGGTGTGGCCTGGTATGATTGTTTAGTGTTTTAGAAATATATTTGCTTCTTATAATATTTAATGGAGTAATGATAAAGGAATAGTGTTTCTGATCAATAGAATAATTAATTCAGTATTGTGTAAATATGTTTGTTATTTTGGTTTTTTAAAATCAAATGTTTAATGTTTTGATGATTGGTTATTGTTATGATCACTAGAATAACTATTTTGGTTTTTAAAATCAAATGTTTAATGTTTTGATGATTGGTTATGGTTATGGTTATTGGAGAAGGTTGAAGTTCACATTTTTTTTGGGTTTAAAGATGGTTGTTTTGTGGAGTTTATTTGGTTTTTTTTAAGTCGGTCTGGGAGAGTATCTAAGTATATTAGACATCCAGAGTATATGGATAAAGAGATCTTAATGAAAATCAGAATGAAAAGTTTGTAGTACTTTTTGTTCAAAAACAAGGATTTATAAAGCATTCCAATAGCTATGTGGTCAAGTATAACTCAATTGAAGAGTGTAGGGGTGTCTTATTAGAAATATCTATAGTTTTAGTGCTTAAAAATCTTTGGAGACTCACATAGAACAAGCTCTTTGGGGATTGGTAATGACTTCAAAATATATGGGTGGTCTCTCTTTGGAGGTTTGGTTTAGAATTCGAGGGAAATCCATAAAAATAGCTCTATAGTTTGGAAATCCTTCATGGATGTTTTTCCTCGTATCAGCAAATGGATGATGTGGAAGATTGGGAATCACAAGAAGATTAAGATAGGAAGGATCAAAGGTCTAGGGCTGATGAAGACTACATGCTTTCAGATGATCTCCTTGAGTTTCTACATGATCAAGGCATTTTCTCTCTTTGGAATTCCAAAGTGCAGGAGCATGGCAAGTTTAGAAGGCCATGCTAGAACTCTGAAGTAGACATGGGTTTAGATGGAAGGCTTGTGGCAAAATGGCTCGGCTTTGTAGGTAAAACTTGTTCGAATTATAGAGGATGATGAGAACTCCTTGTGCTAGACTAAAATCCCCTTGTCTGGTGAATACAAAGTGAAATTGTTGTAGAAAACACAAGTTGAAGTAGATTTTCAAGGATTAAATGCTTGGTGATAGCAAAGTATGTGGAAATTTCATGACCCCTTGAAAGTAACAATATTGTTGTGGATGACATTAAGAAACAAATTGTCGGCTTGGGATAATGGGCTTAAAAGGAGATGGGAAGGCCTAAATAGATGTACATTATGCATACATGTCTCTAATACTATGTCTCATCTTCATCTTTTTGTTTCTTTGCCCCTAGATAAAGTGTGAAACTCAGTTATTAAAAAAATAATAATTCCAATATGTTTTTGAGTAAGCCATGCTTAGAAGAGTGTCTCCATGATTGGTTGTTGGATGCTTTAATGGAAAATTATGAGTCATTATTGTTCGCTATAATTTACTTCATTTGTGGGGCTTGCAATTTAAACCTATTCAAAGATAAGCAAATAGTAGTGGAAGTGGTAGTAGGCTTGGTCGAG
>APFE031747475.1:2221-24832 GCA_000404065.3 Pinus taeda
TCCTCTTATTGTGAATGGCCACCGATTGAAAATTTATCATAAGCCACTCTCAAAAGAGGAATTTGTCAAGATGTTCCACGAGAATTCTGAAATAAGGCTACTGGAGAAGAATCCTTCTTCCCTACTAGCCTAGCCTTTGTTTCTTTCAGTTAAAAAAGAAAAAAAAATTGTATAAGCCTGAAAACCAATCATAGATTGGTAGTCTTATACAGAAAATATAGAGTGAAAATCAGGGACACCTGACACTCTATATTTTCCAAAAAAAATCTCTCTCCTCTCCTTCCTTTTCCATCTTCACTCCACCTCATTTGCCATTTCACTCCATCTCCATCTCATTCACATTTTCGCTTCACTTTCACTCCATTCCACTCATTTCATTTTCATTTCATCAATAAAAGTTCCTTTCAGGACCATTTTCACTCAGTTAGTTCTTTTCTAACTATCTTTGTTCAACTAAGTGGGTATTGTCCTAGTTTCTGCAGTTGGAAGCAGTTTCCACAGCCAAAAATAGTTTCCGCAGCCAGAAACGATTTCTGCGGCTACCACCACTCTGCATTTCAAAATTCACAGTCAAAATGTTAGTGCAAAAATCATGAAAATGCAGGTGTAATTGAGCAATTACCATGAAGACATGGAGCATCTCCAAGACATCAAGAAAGAACAGTTGGTTAAAAGCTATGAGCAAGAAATGACAAAGTTTCCAAAGGTATAAGCAAATTTTTTTATCAAATAACAATTAAAGTCATGATTATGCATAGTTATCAAACCATAAAAATTTCTACTATGTGCAATGATTCGATATGATAGCTCCATTACCCACTCCTATTCCACGATATTACTCCACACACCATGCATTTATTTCTTAACGGTCTCATGATGGATTTTTGGGTTTAAACTCAAGTTGACTGCACTTTCATTTGCCACCTGCACTCATGAGATGTGACCAATCCCTTTACGGCTCCTCTCCACCGCATTTTCCGCAGCTATCTATCAAAACGTGTGATCTCCCATACGCAGCCGTTAATTCAAATCTCACCTCCACTCAGTTCACTTACCATTTCATTAAAGGTCTTCCTTTTCATATACACGCATTTCAAATTGGGAACTTATTTGTGACTGCTTACCCTTTGTTCCGTCTGTAATCTGAAGCATTCCCGTTACTTGCTACCGATTGTAGCCATTGAATTTTACCATAAACCCTGCAATTGAGCTACCTTCCCTCTGCTAAATCCTCATACGCAATTGCATCCTCATTTGAAATAGAAAACAGAGAAAGGAATGGAAAAACTACTAAGGGCAGAGCCAGAAGGACCGAAATATCTAGAAGGTTACCCTCAAGCAAAAGATTTGCTGAGGAAAGCCAAATGGTTACGCTTCATCCAAAAGTTCAAAGGATATAACAAAGAGGTAACCAAGTCTTTTGCATGGTCTTTCGATGGTCAAATGGTGGAGATTGGAGATTTGAAGCTCACGGTGACCGAAACAACAGTAGCAACTGCCACGGGCTTACCCCAAGAAGGTGAGCGATGGTTCAAAAACAAAAGCGTGGATGAAGAGGCATGGATAATTATGCTAATAAACCCAGGTATGGACACCATTGTGTTTACTAAAGGAATTCTTGTTCATGCATTGAAGGAAGAATGGGCCAATCTGCTATTAGTTATCCAAAAATTTGTCACTTGTGAAGGCCGCTTTGGTTCGATGTACATGTACCATGCTAGACTGCTGATGAATTTCTTAGAGAATCAAACTCTTAATTTTCCTTATTTCTTACTGTTGAGTTTGAAAAAGATGAGTATTACAATCCAAAAACACATAGGCAATATAGAACCTCATCTATATCATCATGGACTTATAAAAATTCTCATTGAGAACCAACTAAAGAAAAACAAAGATACCTGGGAATAATTCTTGATAAGAAACTACTTCCAAGAGCCATCTGAGGCCTCTGAAAGTAGTACACCAAAGACACCAAGAAAAAGTAGGAGGAGAGAAAAGAGCACTATAGTCCAAGACTCCCCTACTACAGAAACTCAAGAATTTTGTCAACAAGAAGAAGGAAACAGAACTAAAGACAAGAAACAGAGGAAAGAGAAAGGCAAAAGGACCATCCAAGAAGTCTACCAATCACCTGAGCCATCCATAGAGGAGGATTATCAACCACTGTCAGAAAGATTAGTACATCTTCAGGCTGCTATAGCAAAGAAAAAGGAAAAAGGGAAACAGAGTATACAAGAAAAGAGTACTAGTCCATTCTTGAGGAGAAGCCACAGGTTAAGAGGAAAGTGGAATAAAACACAAATAAAACGGCCCCACTTCATCGACTTGGGTGGAGAGACACCTGAGAAAACTCCAACTAGCCGTAGTCCACCTCGTCCTCAGCTAAGCATTGAAACTAGTCCTCCACATGATGAAAGCCCTTCTCGGCCAGAGCTAGAGAGCAGTCCTCCTCCTCCACTGGATTTTGAACTCAGTCCAAGAAAGACACCTGAAATAGATCCCAATCAACAGAAGGTATATGACTACTTAGAATCATTGGAAAAATCAGCTACAGGTCCGAGTATCACTCTGCCACTAGATGCACAAGTTCAGTCCTTAAAACAGGAGGTATTTGAATTAGAGGTCCTAAACAGGCATATCAAGCAAGAAAATGAAGCACTCAAGGAAAAAAGCAAAGTAGATAAAATTATTCATGATAACACTATGCTCCATTTGGGACTATGGCAAAAGAAAAGCAAGAAACTAAAGAAAAAGTGCAAAAAGTTGAGCAGAGCATTGATCAATCTCAAATTCAGATGTCTAATAAGGAAACCAAGGATGGTGGTAGCACCAAAGAAGAAGAAAAGAGGGCTAGATGTCCTAGCAGAAGCATCAGAACATATGGATTAGAGGGGAATGACTAAATTTTTGTTGCATGAGGACATGCAACACCTTCACAGTGGGGGTATGTTGAGTCCCAAACCTACACTTCCCTATATACCCTTTCAGCCTTCTTTTTCCATTTACTTCATCCACCCAGCTGTCAAATCATTGCATGTTAGTCTAAAAAGAGCTTATGAAATGGCTTCCTAACTATGTTTATGACTGTTGTTTGATTTAGATTTTTTGTTCAAACAGTTATGGAAACTTGTCACTTTCTGCAACCAGCCCAAGTTTCCGCAGCCATTTTGTCAAAGGCTATGGTACAGGTGTCCAATGGAGAAACCAGCCATATGGGCGGGATGAAAGTGACATGTACATGGAGTGTGTCCCCTCAGATCAGCCAAATCACTCATAAACGGTCATGGTCAACGATGGTCAAAGGAAGGGCCAAATGAGGAATTTTGCGATGGCACAGCTCTGTTTTTCCCACGTGAAGGTTTACGTGGCACGATCCTTAGTTTCTGGAGGTACTAGCACAATTTTCAATCAGCCCGTGAACTGAATCGAGCAGCCACCACTCCATGGATTTAACTACCATAATGACCATAACGCTAGATCTCAGGCCGTGGAGATTTACGTGTCTCTTGGTAGCATAAAATCTAGGAATTAGTTGCAAGCATTTTCACTTATAAATAACGCGTTGATATATGCTGGATAGTTAGTTTTTGAGATGTAATTTTGGTTGTTGTTATCAGCCCACTGTACTGCACTTTACTTTGTTTTATTACTGCACTTTAATATATGAGAAGACAACATTCCTGAATTCGATTTGTGACTAAGTAATTGGCTGGCCGAGGTTACAGAGGGCCCCTGTACACCAAAGCTTTGTATAGTTTCTTACTTGCTTTCATTTACTGTTTTTTATAATCATTTCTTGTATATATATTGCGTTGTTCTTATGTTCATTGTTGTCCATATTTCCTTTATGTTTTTTTTCATGACTGTTAACTGATCAGTGCTTCTTTTACAGGTTTTTGTAGGCAACCCAGGCAAATTTACATATTTTTGATAACTACTGGCATGAGATCATCTTTTCCTTTCTGCTGATTTTCATTTACTCAGTTTAATTCCAGCATTGTCATTTCTTTCAAGTTTTGTTTTGCTTATTTACTTTTCTGCCATTTAGACATCATATTACTTACCTGTTTATGATTTCCTTTCTATAGCCAAGCGACTCAATTAGTAAGGAATCATAATATTACTTGTTGTAGTATGATTTAGTTTGCTTTCCTACAAGTTAGAGATTGAATTACTTATGTCATTTTCAAGAGTTGAAATATGAATGAGTAGTTAAATCTTAGTTTCCTTTTATGCAATTTAATTTCTTGCAATTTAGATATCATAATACTCAGCTTGTTTATGATTACTTCCTATAGCCGGAGTGAGTCGAAAGGTGAAGGGTCAGAGTATGGGTTGAAGTAGTGTGATTTCGTTTGCTTGCTTTCAGTCTTTGAGTTGCTTTAAGTTCAATTTCTATTTTGTTTTTCATACAGCAGTAAGGACACTGGGTCATTGTCACTAGTTCATTGTTTTGGTACATTTACTTCTTTTGAGAATTGATTTCATTACAGTCAGTTTGGAAACCTTCTTTTTGAGAACTTTTAAGTTTGGAAAATCATTGTAGAAATCACCATTACCATCCATAGTTAATTTTCAATTTCGCCATCTCACACTAGGGAATCCATAGAAGATAAACCCAAAAAAAAACTAAAAAACTCAAAATGACAAAAGACTAAGAAAAAGGTTATCTTGCACATACATTGCACTTCACTTCATCAGTTTACGACTCCTGGATTGACATTTTAAATAGAAATTTAGGACATACTAAATTGACCAAACAGATCTCCTTCAAAAAAGTCATTTTTGTATCATTCTTAATTTCTTGCTTACTTT
Organism: Pinus taeda; assembly: GCA_000404065.3. Classification (NCBI taxonomy): domain Eukaryota; kingdom Viridiplantae; phylum Streptophyta; class Pinopsida; order Pinales; family Pinaceae; genus Pinus; species Pinus taeda. Next base: position 7,037 of record APFE031747475.1, read on the forward strand.
TTATCACTATGTTTCCCGACATACCCATTTTGAGGGGGTTCGTGCTTTCAAGTGTTCTCATTTCAAAAACTTGTAGACATTTCCACAATTCATGAGACTTAAATTTGAGTGTTTTATTGAAACACTTACTATTATTGTTGCTAACAAAGGCCTACAGATTGAAAATCTATGAAGAAAACTTCTGCAATAAGAAAAATGGAAAAATCAATTTGACAATGAAATCAGTATGGTGAGTTCAAAACTAGTATTGATAGCAAATTTTAAGGGCAATGGAAAGTTTGCTAGAATGAAATATGGAGGAAACAATAAAAGTATCATACATGAAGAAATGAATTAAAAGACCTTCACATGCCATTATTGGGAAAGGATAGGCCATAATAAGATGTTTTTCCAAAACATATTGCGGGATGAGAAACACAAACATGGAGGATCTCAATAGAGGAGAAGGCCCATATTGAAAAGCACCAAGAAAAGATTGCTCTCTTTAATTTCATGGCTAAGAATGAAAATCATAAACAATAATCAGCTTGGTATATTGATTTTGGTACAAATTTCCAGTTCACTAGTAGACACAAATGGTTTGTTAAATATGACACTTATTTTTCATCTGTAGTTTTTCTGTGGGGGGGAGATGTTTATAATAGAACACAAAGAATATGTGCATATTTCCTTGGTAAGTATGTAGCTAGTCTTCATTAATGTCTACTATGTTCCAGGGATGCAACAAAAGTTTCTTTTAGTATGTCAAATTATGAAGCAAAGACCCTAGTTACATTTTGTTTTTAGAGACAATAAACGTTGCAAATATGGAAAGGTAAATAACAAGGAAATCACTCTTGGGATTAAATATCATGCAATGTTCAGGTTGGTGGATATAGAGGAGGCCCAAGAACATGCTTTGCTAGCCAGAAGTTTTCAAGAAAGTAATATGTTTTGGCATCAAAGGTATGTACACTTGAATTTGCATTATCTTTCTCATTTCACTAAAGAAAACTTGATGGATGGTCTTCCATAGATTGAAGAAAAGCAACATGGAAAGTGTAGTGCTTATCTAATGGGAAAGCAGTGTCGAGCTCCATTTGATGAGGGACAAGCTTGAAGAGCTAGGGAGGCCCTTCTCTTCTCTTTTACAGCTAAGCAAGCTAATCATGGATAGTCACAAATTTGGTATACTAATATGAGCATGTAAATTCCCCCAGTTATTCAGAATGATTTGTTATAATTACAACTCAAAAAATCTAGTGGAGAAGAGATTTACGATATCAAGTTTTGAGGGGAAGTAGAGGTGGTTTCCAATCATGATCAATTTAGTGATGCTATTAATTCACTTGGTTGGTAATGCATTCCTGTGAGACATTTATGCTATATAAGCTCATTGTCCCATTTTAAGGTTTCATGTTTTTCATAACACGAGATGAAAGCTCCTCGAATAACTTGCTTTATATGTGTATGGATATGCAAGCCTAGTAGTAGTCCATCTCAACACAATATCAAATGACCAATGCAAGAAGATATCTCCCTTTTCTGATCAACTATGTTAAAGATATCATTCTGTCAACTTCTTGAAGGTACCCACAGGCAGAAGAATTTGGTAAGGACTAATATAAGTGACCAATGATGACTGATGTTGAATATTTGTAGATATTTTACAAGTATTGAAGTTTTAGATCAAATTGTAGATCATCTTGCAAGGAGTAAGGGCTGGTGCAACTGCACAATGATGACCTGCAAAAATTTTGTACATATTTTAGAACCATTCACATTCTCATTCTGTTTGATTTCTCTCACAGAAAACAATATCAAATTGGTGGGTGCTATGGGTTCATTTCCTAAACTTGAACAATTATATGGCATGGTTCATAGAGAGACAAAGACAGGAAAGATAGAAGTTTACTCAAGTAGGATTGGTCACTGTATATGTTTTTCCAATATTTTGGAAGGCCAAGTCCCTCTCTCTTTTTTCTACTAGAATACCTGCAATCTGTTCAGGATGCCCAATAAATGAAAAATGTTTTTGCATTACTCACATAGATAGGTGCTGCTAAATTTAATGCCATTTTTGGGTATAAATGGGATGTTTTTCTAAATGGTATCTTCTTCATCTGTTAAAAAATTGACATTGTAGGTTTATTTTACTAGAAATAAACAAAATCAATCAAATTAACTGTGAAACTAGTTTTTTGGAATTTTTCATTTTTTTTTTGGCAAAATTAGAATATATTTTGTTACGTGCATGAAATATTCACACCCCCACAATACCAGAGAAATGAAAAACACTTTAGCTCAATTGAAGGTTGCTTACTAGGCTCCCACATTCTCATTGTCACCTGGGTGGCAAGTTTCCATATTCTCGCCATGGTCGGGAGGGTTTGTGCACTAAATGCTTTTGACAAATAAATCACTAATGAATTTCTAGTGTAATTCCATGCTAGAATATTCACAACCCTTCCATGAGTAAGAGGTTACACAACCTACATTGGGTGCAAGTCCAACTGTGCCCAAAGCCCCAAGTTTCTTGGAAAAAACTCATTATCAATGAGAATACCCAAGCTAGAATTGGGTGTAAGCCTAAATTTGTGAGGTAAGTACAACAATTTTATTCAAAAGGTAAAAACAAAATAAACAAAATATTGACGTATCTTTGCACCTTTTGGTGCAAATGCTAGTTACATTGATAAAAATTTTCTCTTTGGGGTTGGGGTGTCCAGACACTGCTCACCCCAACCAATCACCAGTCTTCATTTTCATCATTCTTCCCAATTAAAAATTTCCACATGGAGTCTGATTTCTTGGCTTTTTTTCTATCATTTCTTCGGTCGAGTTTTAGATTTGGGGTTTGGATACAATTTCACCATAGCCGAATATGTTGCCACCACCAACGAGGGAAATTAGAGCATAGATGGTCTAATGAAATGTGACAAGCCAATTCATGCCAGTAAGATCTACTAAATGTCGAGAAAAAGGGAGTGGGTTCACAATGTTACTGTCGAGCAGTAAAAAGGGTCTTTTTCACCTCTATTTACCCTACATTATTTGTCAATCCAGGAACGATTTGTTATCTCAAAGAGTGTACTCAGTTTGAGGCAGTCATTTGTCAGAGTAATGCTAGTAGTATAGTGCTCTAAATACAAGAGTAAATGGATGCTTGGAATAAAATCTACTTGAAAAAAGAAACCTAGGACGCAAATCATATGTTCAGAAAGCTACAACAATTTATAAATCAAGGGTACAGTAATAGTAACTCTTCCCTCTGTAAACTGATGCAATAAAAAAGGCACTCAAAGAAAGGATCATCAAACTGGGAACTAGATAGCATATGTTGATGTTCACTACAGTCTCATACCTTCTGCACACCAAAGCAATGATAACTTCAAATGACTATAAATGGAAGAACAACTATCTTTATAAACAGGGTTGAACAGGAAAACCTTAACCTACCAAAATGAAGGCAACAATAATTATAACCTACAGGAATTAAGTAACAGCCTTTGAATTGAACGGAAAATAGAAATGGAACAACGGACTAACAGAAATGAAATATAGAACAACAACATAAATCTGAATGTACAGATAACCAAGTTAAACATGCGACAAACTTAACATTAAAGGGAACAGTAATCTAAGCTTCGATACAATAAGCATGAATCACAGCTATAGAGTAACAACAATTTCAATCGGAACAACAATCTTGAATGAATAGCAATCACAATTTAAGAATAAACCATATAGTAGTACCGATTTAGGAACATAAAACATTGTTAATCTGTAATCGAATGGCAACCTGTAAGGAACAACAATGTTATATCAATTGTCAAAAGGAACAACAATGTGATATAAACATAGAATGAATAACATAGCATTCTTGTTGCAGATAATAATGTTACTTAGTCAAGTATATATAACAGAGTTGATATGTAAAAAAGTAAAGCACGTCATATTACTAAATAGAGTAAATGGAAGAAATCAAACCACACATAAATCAAAATTGATGGTACAGGAGCAAGTGATCCACCAGGACCGGGCCCTTAGCCTCCAGGGACTCACTGCTTAAGGCTACTCCAAAATCAATGATAGAACGGAAACCAGGTTTATATATTAAAACATTAAACAGAGTTACAGTGAATTGCTCTTCAAAGAGAGTCGATGATCAAAGTTCAAGTATCAAGAAGAATTTCATAAAAATAACAATTGTTCTCCTCTCCAAGCTAACAGTGCTACCCCTTCTTATAATAATCGATTCGGCGATATCAACGATACAGAGGATTGTTAAGATAGCGATCCCTTAGGATCAAAGGATCCTGAGGGATTCGCCAAACTGTTAGTTCTCATTTATCTTCTTGTTCTTTTGCGCCGATTGGAGATCTCCTTTTCCTTTTTTTGGCTGTTACACTCCAATTTAGATCACCTTGTTTGAACGTGGTTCTCTGTCAAAGGGACAGAAGTTAACTTGGTCTTGTTCTTTCCTTTGGGATGACATTATTCTGTTTTCTCCTCTTTCTGCATAGAAAAGGGTAATTATTAGTTATTTCACATTACATATAAATCTTCTAGATTTTATCATATTCTTTTGTCATACGCCTAGCTTATGATGTAAAAAGGTTATGAGTTTTGAAGAAAAGATAACAAAGTAAATGAAAATAACATAACTTCTCCAGTGTTCAATAGTTATATACGCTTTGATGAGTTTCAAATCGTTTGACATTTAACCTATGGTAGAAGCATCCTTTTTTAGCAGCAGATTAACCTTTGCCATGGTTGGAGGATATTTAATGGCGAACTTATCGATTTAAAGCATTGGAGCTCTTGTAATGGTGACGTTAGCAATTGTAAAGTCTATGCTTTAAATTTGCAGGGTAACGAGCCAATGAGAGATCTAGTACGAGTGGAGATGTAGATAGATACATACCTAGATTATGCCACTTTTCACCTCTCCCCCTAACATACAAGGTGCATTTGAAAGTTATGTTAAAAATTCATCTAAATTATCTATTTTGTAAAGGTGTAACTATTTTGTTCAGATTTGTGAGTAAGTGTTGAAATTATTGGGTTGTGTTATATTCTTTCCACGACTAGTCCCCCTAGTTAACCGGGGGTTTAGAGGGGGGGAGGAGCCCCTTATATGCATCGATTGCGCAGTGTGGCGGGGGGGGTCTCAGGGGTTTTTGGTGAGGTAGGTAGTCCCCCTCTATTGGGTTCGGGGCAACGCCAGGGGAAATTTTTGGACCCAATATTAGGTTGGTGGACCTACCTATGGTTTTGTGCATTGTTTTCACACATGGTTTTGGATGCGATGGTTTTCTTTCCATGCTATTGGATGCTTTGGCATGTATATATATATGTATTGTAACACTGAAAGGAACATAATGAAAAATCAGTTTGGTAGTCTCGGTCTTGGGATCAAGGGGAAAATCTCTTTGTATATGTGTTTTATGTGTTATGCTCTCGCACTGTTTATTTTCTATGTTTTAGAATTCAAATGCAAGTAATTTCTATATAGGGTTAAAACCCACAAAAATTCAGACGAGATAGATGTATTTATTCATGCAAAACTTAAGGTTTGGATTTGACAATGAGGGTTTTAGCCATTAGAGTAGTTTGAGAGCTTATCTATTTTTCAAATGCCGTGACTATTTTAGAAATGTCGTCGATTTAATGTATTATAGAGGGATCCAATTAACTAATCATGATATTGAATTTTGGGGTTACGCCAGAAGCATAATTCACGCCTGCATAATGGCTTAAATAGGTCTCATAGTCTAGCCTTCAAACCTACACAATAAGGTCCTAGACCTCACAATAATAGTGTTTCTAATTTCTCTATCAATACTCAGGTAGGGAAGCACTGGAAGATCTTTAATCAGCTATAACTTCAAGTTAAAAGCATTCTTCTCTATTAGAAATAAACAAGGAACATTTCAGGCTTAATCTCACCCTTAGGGCTCAACCTTGGAGTCCACTATGGCTCTTCTCAAGTGTGTAAGTTTCCCCCTCACAATCTGGGGATGTTAGTGAGATTCGTTTAAGTTTCAATTATCTATAGATATCACCCTTGGGGTGCACACACTCTTGGTTCTTTCTCTCTATAGTATAATCTATGATTATACATGTAGCTAACTACGCTTAAACCCATGACAATTGGTGCGAGTTGTTCATTTCTAATAGTGGTGAAAGGGAGAAGCTCATGTAAGGGATTCTGAAGTTGTTCCTTATGCACTTACAAGTAATTAAGAAGAGTAGGTTGGGAGATACGGACATTTCATCAAACTTGAAATAGATGAAATTCAAAATGACACCCCTGGTTCACCAAAGGGTCAAACCTTGCGAAATAAAGGAAATTGTTCTAACTTGTGATGAATTCTTTGTATCACAGGTTAAATATGAGTCTATTTTGTTTATTTTTTCTTTTTTGTGCGCAACCCTCAGTTATGCTTTGACAATATTTGACTAAATTCCCTACATGGATGATTGAATTTTTCTTTAACTTAATTCCCAAAATCCCTAATTTTGTGGATAACTTTGTCCAATTCGTTAGCATTCCTGAGGTGTTGGAGCTGGTCACCACAGTTGACAATGAGATGTCTCAGATGGAAGTTGTGAGAAACTTTCAGCATACTCTGTATTCAAAGGTGGAAAGGATACCAATTTTTTGTTATTTTATTTGGAACAGTATTTGGCTTTGCCTAGGGATAAAACTAGAATATACTTAATGTATTTTTAATTTTAACAGGGCACTAGCAAAAAGGATTCTATTTCAGGGCCAGGTATATGTTGGATCTTATATGTCTATGTGTTTGTTGTAAATTCTAGTCTCATAGCTATAAAGCAAATGAGTGCAAAATCAATTGTAACCCTCTTGTAGCTTATGTTAAATGCTACTTCATCAATCAAAATTTTGTATTTATGATCTGTTATAGTTATGCTACTCAACTGTGTGGAGTTGTAAACACTTAAATTTCTCAGATATTGGGTTTCTACATATTTTTGAACCATAAATTTTCCATAAATGATTTTAACACCTTTCATGCCACTTGAACTACCTTAACAATTTCATAGCAGTTGCTTCATCTGCTTTTCTAATATTCCATATCACTATGTGTCATTGAAGCGAGAATGTTATAGGGAAACTGATGTCAAAATGTTTTCATTAGTATTTAGTGACTATTTAATCAAATCAAACCACTGAGAGAATCATAAAAAATTATCGACAACATACTTATATTTTTTTAAACTGAATTCTTCTTTTATAGATAATAAAAGGCACTATTGTTTCTACAGATATCCTACCAAAATGTAAGGCCAAGTAGAAAAGGGAAATAAGAGAGACTTTTTTGTCATGTAATAGAATGTTAAGACTTGCATTTGTTGCAGTTACCCATTCAGTTTTATAAACACACATATATACTCTTAGCTTGTCCATGATAGACACCCTTTATGGGGACAATGACTACAACAATGAGACCAAGTAATACATAGTTTAAACAATAATGTTTTGATATATTAACCCAAGATCATCTGATCAAACCATTAATTGATTACAATAAACATGGTGCTTATTGACATGTTACTGTAAGTATTTTACTAAAATGAATGTGTAGTAGAGAGTCTTGACTCCATCTTTGCTCATTCTTTTAAAATTTTCCAACCCAAAGAAGGTTCACTAGATTTTTACCCTATTCATTCTTTGCTTTGCTTTCTTTTGTTTTCTTTCTCTTGTCTATAGTTTGTCTCTATTCTTCTTTTCTATTTCTTGTATGGAAGTGATTCCATGCACATATTCATGGAAGAATTATCACAAAATCATCTCATATCTCCAATAGGCTTGGATTCCCTCTATTCATAATTCTCTTTGGATTATTTAGCTAAAACATCACTTGCTTGGTGAGGGGAACCTGCAAGCTCTATGAAATCATATAAACTGCTTTATTAAACAGTATAAAGTTGTATATAAATTGTTTTGAATATCTAACTTAGACCTTATTCCAAATAGGTGATTGGATGTTTGGATATAAACCTTATTCAACATTACATGGGGATAAGATTGTAATGTAATTATTTTTGGACATTCACAACCCTCTCTAGTGCACTAAAAGACCTTCAAATATTGTCTGAATACTCTTTCTAGGGATAACATTGTTTGTTTGTTGGAGTCCCAATGAAAGAGGGTAGAATTATCTAATGAGGTCCAACTAGTCGGCTTCATGGTTATGAATGCATATAATAAATCCTTCAAAATGCCTATGTCTTGTTAGTATTTCAAGTATGAATATTTGAATTACTTGGTTGGGATTTTAGTGCTAGACGTAATCTTTAGTTCTTTTTGTCTAGTTTGGTCTCTTGTGGACACATATAAATTTCAATTAACCGTATTGTATTGAACTCTAGTGTTCATATACATGTTTTAAGTAAACTTGTGATGAGAAAATGCTCACCATCTGAAAATATTCCCTGGAAGATGCAGGAGAAGAGTCTTTGTTACTGGCACTTCATATGTCATCTTGAATTTTTTTTAATGGTTTCTCATTTTCATATCATATATTGCCTTACCAAACTTAATAACACACATCCACTTACACTTTGGAATTTCGTTTATACCTTCAAGGTAGCAATAACTCAATTGATTGTTGATCTTGATATTGGCATTTTGTTTTCATCCATCCATCATAATCATTTCTATGACTACACCAAGGTTCCCAAATATGTAGGATCCCATCCAATGTATTTTATTTTTAGTATTATTATAAGTGGTTGGATTTGATTCTACTTCATAATTTTTCTGCACTTGCAAATTTCGTTTGCAGATTCTGCCTTTGCTCTCTGCTCAGTTTTTCTTTGATTTGGAGTTTCAAACCTATGGAGGTTGTTGGGACTAGAGAAGCAACCCATATCATCTTCTATTTTAAGAGGGATAAATTTTCCCAATTGTATTTGTGACTTTGAATGACTGGAGGAGTTGGAATTTTTCAATTGTGGCCAACTAGAAGAGCACCCACGATTGGAGCGATTGAAAAATCTAAGGGTATTGACATAAGAGGAATTACATGTAGTAAGGGAGTTGGGGGTTAGGGGAAGCATTGGTGGATGTCCAATGTTGGAGCACTTGTATATGTGGAACGTTCCCGTGTTAGAGAGTATATCAAGCTCCTCATCATCAAATGTTGTGTGGATGGAGGGTACAATGCCCAAACTCTAGAACTTGATTATATGGAATTGCAAAGCATTGAAGAGATTGCAAATAGGAATCGAGAAGCTATCCAATTTAAAACAAATAAGCACTGACGAAGTTGCATGGGAGAGATCAATCCAAGAAAATAATAACATAAAACTTTGCCTTCAAGAAAAGGTTAAATTGTTTTAGAATATCTATTAATTAATTGATCGAATGTTTTTTATTGATGGTTATATTAAAGAAAATATGAGAATGTCATTTGTAAATGGATGAGTGAATAATACAACCAATTTATTTATTACTTCAAATATATTTCGACCATCACTTATTGGATTCTTCTAATCATAGTGATTCAAATGATATTTCTCTTCTAGCAAGCTAGTTTTATAACAAATTCTATGCACAATGCCTGCGATTTTTATAATTGATAATTGAAGAGGGTTGATATAGCATAAAATAAAATATGCAATCTCTATTAGGTACATACCTCAAAACAAGAGAGGGATGAAACACGACCTTTGCAAATATGTATTGGAAAGAGTCACATAACATAGAGTAACAAAAAAATGCAAAATTCATGAATCACATAGCACAACTAACATATGAGTGGTTTGTCATGAAGGACAACGTCGTCTCTTGTGACTTGAACCCAGGTGAGTCATTTTCCGCAAAATCCTCATCATAATCTCAAGGATTAGCTTAAAAGACTCACCCAAATACATGTGCAAATCGGAAGAAAAGACCATCGACAGAGTGATACTCTATAGGTCAGTAAATCAACTAGGGCAGCCAGGAGAGCAATGCACGATCATCCTGGGCACAAGGTAAAGACACAAACCTAGAAAATAAAATTCATATAACAATGTCAAAACTACCTATGGTTTCAAGTACTTATAATTGGGCTAAAGAAACAAAGGGAAAGGTTTTTATTCTTGTGGATGATTATACTAGTTCTAGCAATTTGGGAAATTCAAGGTTTTCATTTATAACCTACCATAAGTATTTTCTTTCTCAAACCTTGGTGTAGGCATAAAGGAACACCCATAAACTATCCCTAGAGGTTTTATTATTGTATTTCGGTAAAGAGAAGTGAAGCCCATTCATATGAAATGTAAACAAGATATTGATTCATTGACCCCTACTAAATATTGGTAGTTGGAAAGGATTGTGGTTTATGTTGGAGTGTGACCTCTGTATAAGAAAGAAATTGAAGCAGTTTCCTGCAGTTGTTTTCATGTTATTAACAATATAGACCTTTATCTCGCTGAATTTTCTTTTGAGATTGGATACCTAGGACTGACTAGGTTTCATGGCCTGCATTATGCATTTGATGCACTCTTCCCTAGCATTGCAGAGAAAGAGGACATCTACATGACTAGGTATGTTCATTCACATTTTTCTTTATTTCTCATGCTTGGCATATTTGAATTTTAAAATGTAGCATAAGCTTGTGGACATTTTGTTCCTTGGGGGTGAGAATATGCAGTACAACAGGGCTTATTGAGGTTGTTCTACAAGGGAAAAAAGGATCTGTATTTTTCTATGGGGCAACAGGGGCAGGGAAACACACATAATGTTAGGTATTGTTAAGAATCCAAGGGTGATGGTTTTGGCTCTAGAGGATATTTTTGTGAAGCTTAGGCAATGAAGTCACAATGGCGAGCATGTTGTGTGACTATCTTATCTGTAGGTTTACAGTGAATCTATCATGAACTTGCTATCGCTTGTTGGGGGTTCTTGTTCACCTTCTTTCCACCCCATTTGCTTCCCTTTTGAACTTTTCATGTTGAAAATATAAAAAAAATAATTTGAAATCAAATACTAGTGAATAGCAATAGTTATATGGCCAAAGGTCAAACAAAGAGACTTATGAATCAATATTATTAATGAGAAAACAATTCTCAAACACATTTTTTTTAATCTACCTCTTCCATTCGATGCAATGAAAAATATTGGAGGGAAGCTTCATCACATGTAACCCCCACATAGTTGTCAAATATGGCTAAAACATATTTTGGAGGCTCTAGGTGTGAACTTGTTGGATTATACACAAATTATTTAACAACTTGTTTGAAGGGAAACTTTCATCACATGTATGTAACCCCCACATAGTTGTCAAATCTGGCTAAAACATATGTTGGAGGCTCTAGGTGTGAACTTGTTGGATTATACATAATTTATTTAACAACTTGTCTCATTTGTGAGTCTTTCCTTTGTGCATTATTTTGAGGTACAACCCTCACTTCAATTGTTGTAATAAACTACAATTATGATTGTTACTTACCTACTACAGAAAATGTTTACTCTTTACTCTTGTAATGATGCCATGCACATAAAAGGTTGTTGTAGGGATTTAAAATGATGTTTATTGTTGGCATGATCAAATGACTCCTTTGTAGCAATGTATAGAGAAGAATAAATGCAAGATATGGATAGCCTCCAATCACCTATAGTTGGCAGTATGTTTATAACATTCAATAACTAATGATGAAGCTTCTTTTATTGGATTGGCCATCTTGCTTAAACATGGTATCAAAAAGTAACACATATCCATAATGATTTGAAGTAACACTACATAAAATTTTGAAATTATTGATATCTTTAGTAATTCCATTACCCATTACTAGCCAGTGATTAAAAACATGAAGATTAATAGAGAAATTAATCAAGAAACAATTTTATAAATAATAACTAAAAACTAAATTTAGTGAAACATTTTAAAACAAAGTTGACGTAATGTTATACACACACGCACACACACATATATAAAGTTATAATGGAGAAAATGTAAACAAATATTAAAATTGAGAATTATGGTCATTCTCCTGATTATCATTATTATGAATAAGATAATGTTGTTAAAAATTTATTAAAAAAAGGGGAAGAAGTTTAGAGATCTAAATTGTTCTATAAGTATATTACGAAAACTATAAAAAAAATCCTTGTCAAAAGTATTAGTTGTTTTTGTGTTGAGTATTTTTCATAGTAATTATTATAGTTGTATTAATAATGATTGTGGGTTGCATTCATACCTATATAATACAAATTTGAAGGAGCTTATATCTCTCAACTTCTAACCTAGTCTTAAGAAAAATTGACTGTTAAAGGAGTCTTACTTTTATGAGCTTCTTGTTTTAACTTGTGAAATGACTTGAGAATTGCTTGATAAATTTTCTTTATATAATTAAAAAAGATACCTAAATTTCAAAGGAACTTCACATAGAGTAGCCAAATTTGGCTAAAGATGCCCGTGAGCGTAGTGTTATGTTCAAATGAGCATTTCTTTCTCAGATTTTATTTCTCTTTATTAGTGAGGAGCTCGATGAATTTTTTTATTTGATATAGTACATGAGGGTGTCATGGATCCATTTTTTATGCTTCTTGAGTGTAGATAATTTCCTTTCTGTTGACAGTGTTGGACTCGCCAACATGTCAGGGGATCTCCCCGGTAAGAAGTCCCAATTAGACCTCAGACCATTTGGTGTAGGAGTCCCATCAGTGGGTCATACGGTATCATCTTGACCATGTTTGCGTGCAGAGGCAGCAAAATGTCTCTGTTCATAGCAAGGGTGTGACATGCATAATAAGCCAAGGAAGGTGCATGAATGGTTCTAACACACAGAGATTGGAATGAGTGCACCCCTTGGAAACCTATATAAATATGTAGCTTGGAAGGGAATACATGAGAAAAGATGCATCACAGATTGGAAGGAAGGTGAACCAACAATCGAAAGTGATGGTTAAACCAACAACACACTTTAGCAAGATTCATACATACATATACAGAAAGAGTCTATACATACATCTGTAGGAAAATACATACATATATTGTTAGGGTCCAACCCTAACCCCTTTATTTATGTAATAAACCCAATAGGGTCGAGTCATATTCATAGTTAGTTAAAAAGTCAATAAACCCCATATTAATAATTATAAGTGGTTGAACCGCATTTAAGAAAGGGACCACGGTTAGTTGAAAACAGACCATAATTAATAAATTAAGTGGTTAACCCATGTTATGCAAAGGACCACTAGTCGTTATGTTTTTGGAGGTAATTTAGATATAAATAGTCCTAGTTAGAAGGGAAATAACATCGAGTATTATTTTATAATCGAGCTCTACTCTACTGGAGGTTGCCCCTTCGAAGAGGCAAGTGAACATTGCATTTATCTCTGAATAATAAAATATTTAATGTTTTTCTCATTTTATTCTGTGCTATGGGTTGTATTTCTTCGCATATTTGATATTCTAGAATTTCTTGCAGGTTAAGAGCATAAAAAGTGGTATTAGAGCACTTTCCAAGGCCAGTTATACCTCCAAGTTTTGTAGATTTTTTTAGGCTAGAGACATGTTCTGACATCTTTAAACCACAGGATCTTTCGTTGAGTACATAAACCTGCAGATTTGGGGAGGCATGCACACAGGAAATGTAAGAGGTGGTAACGCTTGTTGGGCTCCCTTCTAGCCCTTGTGGGTACCCCTTCAAGTAGTAGCACATTAAACAAAACCACACACGGAATGCACTTCCACATACCCTTTGGGTATATCAGAAGCCCCTAGGATCCCATGAAACCTCTCCTTAGATAAGCCATCAGCTGTCTTGCTGCTACAGTACACTAAGAAAATCACTCAAGAAGATTACTCGCGCGTAGAATAGGGTAGTCGGGTAGTACGACTAAGGGTACAGTTGGTCCTCCTTAGTTAGCACCCTGAAAGATTGGGTCAAGTACTATTGTTGGACCCTTATGTATATTGTGATCTGTAGCACTTGACACTCCTTTGTGACCATAGCTCCCTCTGCTCTCTGAAGATCACCCATTATCTTGTATTCAATATCAGATCCACCAATTGGGGTTCTATCACCGCAGTACAATTCAGATCTAATAGTTGGGGTTTTGTCACCACCACACCAATTAAATCCACCAGTTGGGGTTTTGCCACCATAATACAACTCACATTTAGTAGTTGGCATTTTTCATGCATATTCGACTCTCTACACAGTGAGGCTTGCTACTACTATAGTCTAGGCCTGATTTTCGCAAGACATTGGGGAGGATCAAGTTTTCTGGAATTCAACCACTGTAGTATTGATCCACGGGGAGTGAAACTCTGTTCAGAGTATAAAAAAAAAAAAAGGGAAAAAAGTTTGAGTCCTCCCCGTGATGCTTACAAGAGACTTGGCCCATAAGATTTAGGAGGATGAGCTTATCACAGTGGTACCATTCACTGGTCAACCTCAATTTTCTGGCGGTCCCAAATTTTTTTCGGAGTGACTTTAAGTGACCAAGATCTGTGTATGGTAGAAACCAGAGCTCAAGTCATGGCCAATGAGAAGATAGAGTGCTTGAAACAAGGTTGGATGTGTTCAAGGAACAACTCGACACCATTTCAAAATCACTTGAAAAATTCACCAAGATCATGACAGGGTATCATCAGGAGGCACATAGTATTGATGAACACCTCGAAGGAGAATCTAGCCATCATGTTCACTTCCATGGAAATCACCAACATTCCCACCCTTGGACACCCAAGCTGGACATGTATAAATTTGATGGCTCTAATCCGGCAGTATGGGTGGAACAAATGGAAAAATATTTCACCCTCAATGATATCTGCGATGATCAAAATAAACTATGCATGGGAGCCCTTTACTTGGACCAAGAGAGATGGCACTGGTGGCAGTGGCATCTAAAATGTTATCCCAGAAACATAACTTGGCACGTATTCTCAAAATCCCTTTGTGATCGCTTTGACATAGAATCTAATTTTTTGGGTCATCTCACTAAGCTCTGAAAAATAGGCAACGTAAAAGACTACATTGCAGCCTTTGAGACATTGGCCTTCCGAATGGAAGGTCAAGGAAATTCATTCTACTTTGAGTGTTTCATCAATGGTCTCAAAGAAGCCATCCAAGCACATGTCCAGATGCACCACCCACCTACATGGATAGATTCTTACAAAATGTTTTTCAAGGTATATCTTGCCTTATTTGCCTAGCCTACTCATCAAAATTTCGTAGCCAAGGGGCGTTCCACCTAGGCTCAAGGCCCTACCCAAACACTTAAGGTTCAAAAGGTGTCTCTAGCAGAAATGGCTGAATGAAGAAAACAAGGATTGTGCTACTACTATGATGACAAATACTCCCCGGGGCATAAATGCAAGGAACCCAAATTCTTTCAAATTGATGTTACTAATCACAGCTCATCTGAAGAAGCCCTACTCCTTGGAGGGCCAGAGGATGAAGTTGAGGAAACCCAGTAGGAAAATGATCTCACAGATATTCCAGATGAACTAGTTATCTCGCTACATGAATTGGCGAGCATTTTTTCACCCCAAACTCTCAAAATCAGAGGCTTTCTTAAACATCACCCCATAGTGGTATTGATTGATAGTGGTAGCACTCATAACTTTACCTATAAGCGATTTGTTAAAGTTGTTCATTGTTTTGTAAGGGCAGTCTCTACTTTCCAAGTCCTTATTGTTGATGAGGGGACAATGAAATGTGAAGGCCGTTGCGAAAACATTAAACATCAGATGGGAGACTACCACCTAAAGACCCACATGTTTGCGATTAACATGGGTGGTTGTGAAATTGTCTTCGGTGCTAAATGGATTCACATAATAGGCTCAATCGCAATGTATTTCCATGATTTATATATGAGCTTTAAGCATAATGACCACATTCATACACTACGTGGACTCCAGGTAGGTTCTCCTTATATCATTAGCTCACATCGAATGGAAAAGTTGTTGAAAAAGGGCCATCATGGAGTCATTGCCAGTTTAATGCCATCAAGGCCATAGAATCCACTACTCTTCATATTCATCCTGAGATGAAACAGGTCTTAGACCTCCACCAGCAGGTATTGACAAACCTAAAGAGCTCTCACCCTCTAGAGGTGAACATGATCATAGCATCCTTTTGGTCCTAATGTGCACCCATATTGATATACTTTCACCTAGAAGAATTAAATTGAAAAAATCATCAAGGAACTCCTTGAAGTAGGTGTTATTCATCCTAGCACCAGTCTTTATTCATCACCAATGTTCATGGTGCTAAATAAAGATGGAGAATGGCGCATGTGTCCAGAATTTTGGGCCCTCAACAAGCTGACTATCAAAGACAAATTCCTTATTCCGGTTGTTGATGATCTGCTTGATGAACTACTTGGTGCTTAATTCTTTACCAAGCTAGGTTTTCTCTCTAGCTATCACCAAATACACATGAAAGAAGTAGACATTCTCAAGACTAATTTCCAAAATTATGAAGGCCATTATGAATTCTTGGTCATGCCATTTGGTCTCTGTAATGATCCATCTACTTTTCAAAGCCTCATGAATCACCTGCTGAAACCATATCTCTGAAAATTTGTCCTCATTTTCTTTGATTACATATTCTCATCTACAACCTAACCTGGGAAAAACATCTTCAGCATGTATACCTGATCTTGCAACTACTCTGGAATCACAAATTATTTGTCAAATTGTCCAACTCCTATTTTGGCATGGAATAATTTGAGTATTTGGGACACATTGTGGTTCGTGAAGGTGTCAGGGTTGATCCCAAAGATATAGGAAATGCAAGATTGACCCCAACCAAAAACCTTGAAGAGTTTGAGGGGATTCTTGGGTCTCACTAGCTACTATCACAATTTTGTCCATAATTATGGTCGCATTGCTAGACCCCTCACTATCCTTCTCAAGAAAAATCCATTCCTCGGGACTGATGCAACACAACAGGGGTTTGTGGCTCTCAAATAGGAGATGTGTTCCACTCGAGTATTGGCACTACTGGACTTCACCAAATATTTTTTGATTGAATTTGATGCTTCAGGTACTAGTATTGGGGTTGTCTTAATGTAGGAAGGTCTACCTTTAGATTTCACTAGCCAACAACTGAGTGGGAAACATCTAGGTCAATATACCTATGACAAAGAAATGATGTTCATCTTACATGCAGTAGATACCTAGTGACCATACTTATTGGGGCGGTGTTTCCAAATCTGCACAGACCATGAAAGCCTCAAATATTTTTTGGAGCAATGTCTTTCCTCGCCACAACAAAATAAATGGCTAGCCAAAATGTTGGGATGTGATTATGAGATAATTTACAAGAAATGGCATGACAATGTAGTAGTGGATGCTTTATCACGCCATTTTGAGGATTAAAGCACCCTGCTATCAATCTCTCTTCCCACACCATACTGGATTGAAGAAGCCTGCAAGGAATTATTTTCACACCCCTTGTTATAGACATATTTTGGCATTGCAACCCCAATCACATATGTCCATAAACCAAGGGCTTCTAAGTCCCTAAAAGTGTTGTTTTATACCCTAAAGGAACAAGGTCATCTGATTACATCATCTCCCACAAGCTCTCCATGAAAACCTGCTCAGCACTGGTCAAAACTAGACCATCTCACCTGCTCCATGGTCAAAGTGCGATGCATCTCACCTAATGCACATGGGGGGTGCAATGCATACTGAAAAGCCCTTCTATGGGTTGCAATGGGCGAGAGTAGACAAATGACAAAGACAGTTTGCAAGGTGGATGATCATGGAATCTTCCAGAAACTTCTCCTGTGACACTTGCCTCTCTGAATTCGCCCAGGGATGAGTAAGAGATCAT
>APFE031747475.1:40869-66240 GCA_000404065.3 Pinus taeda
AGCACAACGAAGGGGGGCTCCGCCCCCCCTCTAACCCCCCGGTTAACTATGTGGGCTAATCATGGAAAGAATACCCAACAGACAAGATACGTGCTCTCCTAGCACAACATTGCAACCAAACGTTGAAATGGACAACTTCCTTATGCAAGGTACCAAATCTGGAATACAACACCGACATCATTGTCTCAAAGGACAATACTTCATCCAATATCACCTTCTTCAACTCCACTCTAGAGGATGTTGTAACCATTTCTCCTCCCTTCTTGTATGTTTATAACTACTTAGTCATTCGCTTGTTCGTTGCTATCAAGAAGCAAACACTCGAGCTAGTGGCTTTAGCATATCCTCTGGTGGCATCGACCAATGTTGTTGGATGCTTGCGCACATCAGATACAATCACTCATTCCTCAAACTGTGCAGGAGATGTGTGGACATCCAGAGTAGACACTCTACACGATTGCACAACTCTCTGTTGTGACTCGTCAAATGATATGTTATGCATCTCCTCTTCCGAATTGTCTCCAAGGATCTTAGCATCTCCTTGGTCGCTCGGGACTTGCTCTACTTCTGGATCTGGTGAAGCTGGTGGGTCGAACTCTTGGTGGTAAGGCATGAGGTCAATGTCTTGTTCTAACTTTGGCTGCTACACCTCCATATCCATCTTCTCAAGTACCCGTTCAATCTCTTGAGCGAAGTCCTGCTCCTATAACTGGTCACACTGCTTGCTTTGTGCCAGCTACTCATATGAGTCTAGTACCTGTATGGGCACAGTTTCATCAATCTGTGCATGTTGTTCCCCCTGTTGTGTTCATCCTTACTGCACCTCCTTCTCCTATCTGTGAAGCTCTTGTTCCTTCCGGGGTTGTTCCTTTAACTCTTGCAACTCCTTCATTGTTTCCTCGATCCTTTGTTTATCTCTCTACCTTTGCACACTCCTCTTAGTGCTTTTTCGCCTCTTTGCCTCTATTTCCAAAGTTGCTTTCTCCACAAGTGGGTCTTCTCTGAAATTGCATCTTTGTTCTACCTATGCACTGTCAACAATCCTTATCTTGCCTTTGTCACACACAGGTATGTTACCCTCTACTGCCGGTGCTAATGATGCTCTCCTACATGCTCCTTCGCTAACCATTCCACAGCAATGTTGATTAGTTCATTGGGCCTCAAGAAGGTGTGAAAATATCTCCATGGGTCTTCCTTAGCCCAATGACATGCCTCGTGGATCCAAGGAAATTTCACTCTCATGCAGTGATCCTTCATAAAACAATGTGGGTCATATGAATTTAATCTTCTAGTGCCGAACGTAAATTTTTTGAACTCTTTTGTCTCGGCATCCGCATGATTGATATTCTATATCCTGTACAACTGATCCACAATGGAAGAGTGGTCAGGGTTCCTTCTTCTTCCGGTGCAGTCTAGCTAACAATCCTGTCAAGATGTGGTACGACACTTCTTGCATGAGGAGCTTGTCCATGGAAAACTTTGGAAAAACATGCATAGGCTTCTTCGCACTGTACATCTATATTAAGGTGCGAAAAGGTGAGGCATACCAATCCGTTATTTCGATCATTTCCTCCATTTCTTCCTTCGACCTGCAAGGTCGATCCTACTCAAATATCATCTTGTACAACGGGGTGACAAAATGGTTTGAGAACTGTGTGATGACTCCGTAGAAGCTGCATTCAGAAAATAGTTTGCAATAAGTGTTCACAGAGGTTTATGTTGAAGTCCCTGCCCACTTCAAGCTTGGGAATTCCTAACAGACACAGATTGCATCCAAGATGTATGCATACATGTATATTTTTTCTTGCTGAACTTTGGGTGGCTTCTGAGCTCCTGCTACCTGCTCCCTCAGCCTATGAGCCAACATGTTGGACCAGTTGCATGCTTTGCCTTCACTGGCTAGTTGTTCTAACATGATCACCCAACTCTAGGGGAAGGTCTCTATGCTCTCTTGTTCATACAAGTGGCCTGGAAAGATGACCAAGTACTGATATGCCTTCCGCAGTATGTTTGTCTTGTATATCTAGTTGGGTGTTATCCTGAACATAGCTGGCTCCTTCACACTATTCTTCAAGATATCCCTAGAGTTTGCATTATTGCTAGGTATGCTGAACAGTGTCTCCATGGTGATCACTGGCTTCAGCAAGTGGTACATTTGTTGATGGTCCTGTGCCCTGAAGGTAGCAATCACTTTCCTGTTGACACTAGTTAACACCATTGTCTCAGGATCAGTGTGTGAGACGATCCAATGTATCATGTCTGTGCATGGAAACACAGGATACTTGCATGCAATCTGATATAGGCCAGACTTGTGAATGTTCACATAGACTTTGCAGTCTTTAAGATCTTCCCCAAATGTATCTGAGAATGCATCATTGATCTCCTACCATTTTAGCATGATGTCTTTGTCTACGATCAGCTTGGTGTCTTCATAAATCGGCAAACTCATAAACACTCGCTCAATTGTATCTCTAGTTGTGCTTTTGTCAGTGTCCTTTGACCCTGCTCTCTTGGAGGCCATTGATCCTGAACTGTTGAGAGATGGAAGAACACCTGCGATATTTGGAGACATAGAGACATGCATGGCAAGCAATCTATCAGTTAAAAACAAATCAATCTTGAGGACTGACATGCAACATACCCAGGAGACTGATGGTAAGGATTGCAAAATTTTCATTGGGAGGCCAGGGGACTGACTGTCAAAACTTCGCAAAAGGAGTCTGGACTGTCGGAAGGTTGGTTGATTGCTGGAATTGGAAAGTAGTACAGGCCCAAGGACTACATTGTGCAAATTTCTAGGCTAGCAAACATTGCCTCTCATAATTTCACAAAGCAAGTCTGGAGGACATTGTTTGTGTAGTTTTACACATTTTCTAGGAGGAAGGTAGAGCCTGAAGACATGTGAAGATTTGAATGAATAGAAAAACTAAGTGTAAGCAAGAGTGAATGATCATGCATGCAAAAAATGAATGCAATATTCAGAAAACAGAAAAACATGCATGTATGAGAAACAAGTCGTCGAATCGGCGACCGTCCATGCAAAATAGTGTCATGCATGCGACAACAGTGAAATGCAAACGAAAATTGAAATGATGCTTGTATAATCTAAAATGCATGAAATCAATAGCAAGCATTCATAGAAATCAAGAAGACAACACTCACACAAGCCAAAACACAAAAAGTGACAGAAATGTCGTAAAATACAAGTAAAGCGGACTTACCTGAAAATAGTTGAGATGGATGTGCCGAAGACTCCTAGATGTGTTGTGGGATATTAGAGCTCCAAGATCGATGTGAAGAATGACCTCGGAAGAGTCAAATAAATAATTTTTAGGCTTATGACGTGCATGCCACATATCTAGGAAAAAGCGACACTTGGAGGGAAGTTTCTAAAACAATATTGCATGTAACCTCTAGCTGCTAAAAATAGATTCCTAAAATCTAGGGATGCTTTTTGCATGTTGTTTTTTTCCATTTCGGGAAAAATCAACCCATGCATGCAATTCAATTTCGTTTGGTCCCAGGTGGAACTGGTCAACCTGAAGGGACATGCAACATATTTCTTGACTAAGAGAGGGATTTGCGCAATTTCTGGGAGGATCTGGGCTGGTTGTCCCATAGGGATTGTGAAATTTATGGGAGGAGTAGGTGATTGTTGCCTAGAATTACACAATTTATGGGCTGAGCTGTAGTGCTGGGCCAGATTACGCAATTTTCTCAAGGAAGCGTATCTGACTACATTGTGCAATTTCTGAGCCTAATAGCCTACCCAACAAAGTTGCACAATTTCTAGAGGGAAGGTTGGTTGCCCTCCAAAATTGCACAATTTTCAGAGGGAGCTGCTCAACCAACAACTAGCTTAAGTCTGGAAAGGTAGCCTGTGAGGGGAGTGAAATAAACTGACATGCACAGGCTAGAAAGCTACCGAAAAACCAATGAAGCCTATGTACTTTATAGTGCAAGACATATTGCTAAGGATGGTTGATAGGGAGGCTCCATAATGAAGCTAAGGCAAAATTTTTGAGGGTTGTTGTAGCCTACAACACTTGGTGACACATAGGTAGAACTCCAGCTCTCTGAATGAACCTTGTTTGTGAAAAGCAAGTCTAACACCTCTCGAAGTATTGTTCAGTTCTTTGTTCATATTGGTTTCCACACTTGCTTGGTTGTAATACGTAGAATCTGCCAATCTCTTGGTCGGTTGGCACACATTCAAAGACAAGCCAAGCCAACACAATTTTTTCGATTGGGATGAGGGGTATATCAGTGCACAAGTCATATTTGGTCGTCAGAGTTTTAGTTTCATCTCTCGTGTTGCTGATACCAGTAGGCCTGGAAAATACCCCAGCAGAGTCACGCAGGAACACAAGCATCACTCTGCTACCAGCGAGCCTGATTAATACCCTGATGGAGTTTGCATCACCTCTCTGCGTAGGGAGCCTTTGTCTTCTTTCACCTTATTCATTTTTCTTTTTTTCGAAATCTTTTCACATTTTCATTTTTTCATTTTCATTTTTGTAACTGTGCATAACACTTATTCATTTCAGAGGTAGAAGAGGGATCCCGACTTATTGAGATCAAAAGAGGTTGTTCCTTTAGAGAAGCAGTTTGTATATACCTCTGATGTGCTTGTTAATGTTTTCCCCTCACCTTACTCTACTTGACTGCGCTGACAAGGATTAACCCAAAAACAACCGACTGGAGTAGGTGACACTAGTTAGCACACAAGCGTTGTGTTTTCACCAAGGTTCACTTCGAATAGTACGTACATTGATGTATCATGGACTGAAGACAAAAATTTCTTCATA
The DNA here is from genome assembly GCA_000404065.3 of Pinus taeda. Lineage (NCBI taxonomy): Eukaryota > Viridiplantae > Streptophyta > Pinopsida > Pinales > Pinaceae > Pinus > Pinus taeda. Next base: position 45,678 of record APFE031747475.1, read on the forward strand.
CATAGGTAGGACGACAGATAACCAAGTGTTGATAGTTGCACAAGTCCTCTTATAATTTACCCAACTTGTTTCAAGAGTCAAACATGGTTCCATGCGAAAGTAACCTATGAACGTAAACAAGCAAAACAAACAACAAAACAAAGTAGAAGCAGAAATAAATGCATGAGCAAAGCGAGTAAGAAAACAAACAAGAAAGCAAGCAAATGAACAAAGTAAGAAGCAAACATGCATGCAAGAAAAAAAACCAAAATCAAACACTACTCCTACTCCTAAGTTAATGGTGCATTGGTCTGCTCACGTGAAGTGATACTTCCAATGTGGCCATCGGTGCATTGGTCGACCCATGCTGGTGAAGGTATGGTTCGCGAACAACACAGTTGTGTGAACCAACACACATGAAAGATATAACAATGAAGATAGACACACTCTGAGTTTAAACTTGTCCACAGAACATAAGTGAGTGCAAGTGCATGGCATGCAATTCATGGACTTACCATGATGTTGTGTGAAACTATGTGCAGATGTTAAGTATATGCATACTCTTGATTGTGACATGCAAGCAAATGAAAGAAACAAATACAACTTGTGTTGTGCACGTGTGCTTCCTATGTAAGATTCCTCCAATGCATGAGTGATGGGATTGTGTAGTTCGAGTGGAGGAAGGATAATTTGTGTGTGAGATTGATCTTCAATGTATACAGATGAGTGATGAGGAGCCTCGGGTGTTTCAACAATTTCTTGATCGGAAGTTAAACCAACCTTAGGAAAGTGAGGGCCTGAAATAACCATCAGCTCGGGCTGAAGTGCCTCGACAGTCTATGGGGTTTTGGCTTCGTCGACAGATTGATCATCATAAACCGGTGGCTTGGAAAAATCAACTGCAATAGAATCATCATCTTGACCTAATATAGGGCTAAATAGATCACGACAACTACAATCAACAAAATCAATGATTTCATCAACATCCTCGTGATCTGATGAATCAAACAGAGGGGTAGATGAGAAGTGGAAAATTTCACCCTCTGTGTTTCCGAAAAAGGTAGATGAAAAATCAAGTGGATTTTCAAAGAATAATTTGTCCTCTCTGTTTTCGGATGGTGGACAGACATCCGGTGTGTTCTGCGAATGATCAACAATGGATGCATCTGTAGATAGAGATACACATGTGAAATCAGGGATGGAAAAATCACCAAATATGTCAGGGAAAAATGGAGGAGGCATGGAAAGAAGGGAATCATCCTTCGTCGCAGGTTGATGCTCAGGCTCCCAGTCATAATCTTCATGATTGTCAATGCATGTTGGTTGTGGAACACCAACTCCATTGATACCTTGATCCTCATTCACAGCAGGTTTAGAGTTCGAAATGGACGAACAAAAGATGGTTTAATCTGGAGGATCAGTAGAACATGAAGATGAAGGTTGAGGTAAGACATGCATGTGACAACCCATGGGCTTTGCAACCAGATCTGTGTGAAAATTGAGAGAAGTGATGTTGGGAGGATGTGACAGCTGAATGGATGTGTGTGCATGTTCTCCCATGTCACTTTGCAGTGGTGGAGTTGTTTGATGAGGGGACAACAGACAGACATTTGTGACAGTGACCTTGTTCATCTGTGATTACGCAGCTCCATCACTGAAGTATGCTGATTGGGGCTTGATCTTGAACTTTTTCCTCGGATTGACAGATTTGGTAAGGAAATATTAAAATATGTCCATGCGATATTTGAATTTCATCTGAATTCTCGAAGCTTGAAACTCCAACACACGGAAGTGATCCCAAAATTCCATAGGCGATTCTTGTGGGTCCTTCTGTTGTTTTTCTCGATCAAAATGATGTAAAGTAGATTCAATGCGATCACAGAACTACTCAAGTGAGTGCATGCTATCGAGAGGTAGACTCCAACACCACCATTGTAGGGATTCACAAAGTGTTTATGCAAGCAACATGCTGGCCTCTTCATCATAACATTCATTTGCATTATCAAACATTGCAAAGAAGTCTTCTAAATACATAGACCAGGCCACTTCGCCTTCACCATCATACGTGAATTTGGACAAGAAATCAGAAAACTACCTCGTGATGTCAAGAGGTTTGGCATGTGAAAAACATCACAAAGGGATGAGTGTGACAATATCCATGATAGATGTGCAAAGATTCAAAACAGGATTAGAGGACACAACTTGTTAGTTGGTCCTCCTTCTAGGGCTAGAAATGTTGATGGAGTTGGACCTGCCGAAACGTCAAGGGATTTCCCCGGTAAGAAATCCCAACTAGACCTCAGACCATTTGGTGTAGGAGTCCCAATAGTGGGTTGTAAGGTAACGCCTTGACCGCGGTTATGCGTAGAGGCAAGAAAGATGTCCCTGTTGGTAGCAAGGGTGTGACATGCGCAGCAAGCCAAGGAAGGTGCATGAATGGTTCTAACACACGAAGTGTGGAATGAGTGCGCCCCTTGGAAACCAGTGTAAACACGGAGCTTAGAAGGGAACACAAGAGCAAAGATGCATCATAGACTATAAGGAAGGTGAACCAACAATTCAAAGTGATGGTTAAACCAACAACACATTTCAGTAAGATTCATACATACATATACAAAAATATTCTATACATAGATGCGTAAGCAAACAAATACATATATCATTAGAGTAAACAAGCTAATTGAAATGCAATAAAAACATATGCATGGAACATGTTGGCTCTGTTATATTAAGAAGTGAAAGTTCTAATCATACAGTAGAACCATGACCAACCACTAGTCCTGATAACGGAACGTTACAATCATTTTCGCCTTCTCCTCTAAAGATATGTACTAGCTTTGCACTGTGGTGAAGCCAAGGCTTGTTACAATGCTCTCCAAGATTTCTCTAAGATAGTCCTATTGGAAGTGTGGCTAACCAAAGCCTCTACAATGAGTTATGAGGTACTATAAATAGCCAAGGGTGGGGTGAACCTTGACATTCCCCTTTGTTATTGTTCACCTACCCTCATGACTCTTCAACTACTCTATGACTGTTACATTCAACTATCGACACTTGAACTTCCACTTGACAAGATGTTACATACAATCTGTAGATGCAACCATGTGAGAAAAATAGGCTTGATCAAGCCATGCAAGACATCACTATGACTCAGACAACTATGGGAATACCAACTCTTTGATATCCTCATGATGGTTAACAATGGCAAACTGATCCCAAGCTTGGTAGAATGCGATGGTGTTAGTGTACTCTGTGGTGACATATTTCTGGAAATGAAATCTTGCCTTCGTTGCATCCGAATACACCGATTTGACTCCTATGTCCAACTTGTTTGATAACATGTGCATCATTGTCTTGAGTGTGGCCGAACTAGCGACATACTGATGAATAGTGTCTGCACTGATCGTCAAGTCTGCGCTGGTGGCTATGCACATCAACTCGTCAAAATACGAATCCAACTCCTGTCAGACTTGACCCTTTGTCTTTACCTCGGTGAGTGTCCCAATAGATGGGATCCCATGTGCGTGCACAACAACATCCATGCTTCTGAAAACCCATGCTTGGGAAGCCATCAAGCTAGTGATGAGTTGCGGGAGTTCCTCATAGTTCTAGATCTGACTCCAGATATGTGCCTTCAACTCCACCGCCATGGGCTTCATCATCTTGGGCAAGTGTAACAAGGCTCCCTTGTATCTCATTTGTCCATGTTTTCATGCAGTCGATATCAGTATGCAAGTTTGACAAGATACATGCTCTCCTAGCACAATGTTGCAGCTGCTAACTGTTGAGATGGACAACTACCTTATGAACGGTACCAAATCTGGAATACAATGTCTGCATCACTGTCTTAAGGGATGGTACTTCATCCAATATCGCCTTCTTCAACTTCACTCTGGTGGATGTTGTAGCCAGTTCTCCTCCATGCTTGGTTGTCTGTAACTCCTTAGCCATTCACTCGTTCTCTACTATCAAGAACTGAATACTCAAGCTACTGGCTTCGGCATATGCTCAGGTGACATTGACCAATGTTGTTGGATGCTTTTGTACATCAGATATGATCGCTCATTCCTCAAACTGTGCAGGAGATGTGTGGACATCTTGAGTATATACTCTATGCGATTGCACAACTCTATGTTGTGACTCATCGAATGATATGTTGTGCATCTCCTCTTTTGAATTGTCTCCAAGGATCTCAGTATCTCCTTGGTCGCTCAGGACTCACTCTGCGTCCAGATCCGATGAAGTCAGTGGATCGACCTCTTAGTGGTAAGGCATGAGGTCAATGTCTTGTTCTAACTCTGGCTGCTCCATCTCCATATCCATCTACTCAAGTACTCGTTCAATCTCTTGAGTGAAGTTCTAATCCTGTGACTGCTCACCTTGTCTACTTTGTGCTAGCTGCTCAGATGAGTCTACTACTTGTATGGGTGAAGTTTCATAAATTTTTGCATGTTGCACCTGCTACTGTGTTCGTCCTTTCTGTGCTTCCTTATTTTGTCTGCGCAGATCTTGTTCCTTCCGGAGTTGCTCCTTCAACTCTTGCAACTCCTTCATTGTTTCTTCCATCCTCTATTTATCTCTCTGCCTTTGTGCATTCCTCTTGTCGCATTGTCACCTCTTCAGCTCTATTTCCAAAGTTGCTTTCTCCACAAGTGGGTATGTTCTGAACTTGCAGCTTTGTTCTACCTCTGTGTTGTCGACAATCTTTCTCTTGCCTTTGTCATGCGCAGGTATGTTACGCTCTGCTACTGTTGCTTCTGGTGCTCTCCTAGATGCGGATTTGCTAACCATTCCACAACAATTTCAACCAGTTCATTGGGCTTGGAGAAGCTATGACGATATCTCCATGGGTCTTCTTGAGCCCAATGATACACCCTGTGGATCCAAAGAAATTGCACTCTTGCACAGTGATCCTTCACAAAGCAATGAGGGTTGTACGAATTGAAGCTTCTAGTGCTGATTGTAAATTTTTTGAACTCTTCTATCTCAACATCTGCATTCTTGAGATTCCATATCTCGTACAACTCAATCCACAATGGAAGAATGGGCCAGGGTGCCTTCTTCTTCTAGTGCAGTCTAGCTAACAATCTTGCCAAGATGTGGTACAACACTTCTTGCATGACGAGCTTGTCCATGGAAAACTTCGACAAAACATGTGGAGGCTTCTGCACGTTGTACATCTGTATGAAGGTGCCAAAAGGTGTAGCATACCAATTCGCTATGTCAATCAATGCCTTCATTGCTACCTTCGACATGCAAGGTAGATCCTACTCAAATATCATCTTGTACGCCGGGGTGACTCCGTGGAAGATGCATTCAGAAAACAGTTTGCAATAAGCATTCACAAAGGTTTCCATTGATGTCCATGCCCACTTCAAGACGGGAATTCCTGACAGGCGCGAATTGCATCCAAGATTTATGCGAACATGTAGATTTCTGCTTGCTGACCTTTGGGTGACTGTGGAGCTCTTGTTATATGTTCCCTCAGCCTGTGAGCCAACATTTTAGACCAGTTGCATGCTTTGCCTTCACTGGCCAGTTGGTCCAAAATGATCACCCAATTGTGTGGGAAGGTCTTTGTGCTCTCTTGGTCATACAAGCGGCATGCAAAGATGACCAAATACTGATATGCCTTCTGCAGTATCTTTGTATTGTCAATTTGGTTGTGTATCATCATGAACTTAACTGGCTCCTTCACCTAGTTCTTCAAGATATACCTGGAGTTTGCATTGCCATTGGGTATGCTGAAGGGTGTCTCCATTATGATCATTGGCTTCGGCAAGTAGTAAATCTGCTGATATTCATGTGCCCTGAAGGTAGCAATCTCTATCCGCTGACATTTCTTAACACCATCATCTCGGGATCATGTGTGAGACGATCCAATGTATCATGTCCGCGCATGGAAACATGGGATACCTACATGCAATCCGATATAGGCCAGACTTGTGAATGTTCACATAGACTTTGCGGTCTTCAAGATCTTCCCCAAATGTGCCTAAGAATGCATCATTGATGTCCTACCATTTCAACTTGATTTCTTTGTCTATAATCAGCTTGGTGTCTTCATAAATCGGCAAACTCATAGACACTCACGCTTCTGTCAGTGTCCTTTGACCCTGCTCTCTTGGAGGCCATTGATCCTGAACTACTAGGAGATGGACGAACACCTACTATATCTGGAGATATGGCGACATGCATGGAAAGCAATCTGTTAATTAAAAACAAAGCAATCTTGAGGACTGACATGCAACATACCCAAGAGACTAATGGCAAGGATTGCGCAATTTTCACAAGGAGGCCGGGAGACTAAATGCCAGAACTATGCAAAAGGTAGTCTGGAATGTCGGGAGGTTGGTTGACTACTGGAATTGTGCAATGTGCAATCCAGACTGGCATTCTGGGTGCTGAGATTATGCAATGCGCAATTTCAGTTGGTAATGCGTGTAGGGCCAGGGATTGCATTGCACAATTTTCTGGACCACAAAGCAAGTCTGGAGGACACTGTCTGGCTATATTTGTGCATTTTCTTGGAGGAAGGTAGAGCCTTCCCTCTTAGAAATGTGAAATTTTGTCTAGGAAAGGCAAAGTTCGAGCCAAGGTTGCCTAGACCCGCTGACGGGTGACTCAAAACATATAAAGATCTGAATGCATGGTGAAATTGAACGTAAGAAGGAGTGAATGATCATGCATGCAAACAATGAATGCAAGATTTAGAAAATGGAAAAACATGCATGTGTGTGAAATGAACCGCTGAATTGGCAACCATCCGTGCAAAATAGTGTCATGCATGCGATAGGAATGAGATGAAAATGAAAACTAAAACGGTGCTTGTATATGCTAATATGCATGCAGATGAAAACAAGCATTCACAGAAACACTCACACAAGCCAAAACACAAAAAGTGACAAAAATGTTGCAAAAGACAAGTAAAGTAGTCTTACCCGAAAATAGCTGAGCTAGATGTGCCGAAGACTCCTAGATGTGATGTGGGATGTCAGAGCTCCAAGATCGATGTGAAGTATGAACTTTGAAGTGTCAAATAAATAAGTTTGAGGCTTATGACGCGCATGCCACATATTTTAGGTAAAAGCGACACTTGGAGGGAAGTTTCTAAAATGATCTTTGCATGTAACCTCCAACTGCTAAAAATAGATCTTTAAAATCTAGGGATTATTTTTGCATATTTCTTTTTGCTATTTCAGGAAAAAGCAGCCCATGCATGAAAATCAAGTTTGTTGGGTCCTTGGAGGAACTGGTCAACTTGAAGGGACATGCAACAGCCTACTTCACTGAGAGAGGGATTTGTACAATTTCTAGGAGGAGTTGGGTTGGCTATCCGAGAGGGATTACGCAATTTATGGGTGGAACAGGTGACGGAGCAGGTGACTGCTGCTTAGAATTCCGCAATTTTTGGGTTGAGCTGCAATGCTGAGCCAGATTGCGCAATTTTCTCAAGGAAGTCTGTGTGACTAGCTTACGCAATTTCTGAGCCAAGCAAGTTGCCCAATAGATTTATGCAATTTCTGTAGGGAAGGTTGGTTCCCCTCTAGAATTGCATAATTTTTTGAGGGATTTGCTTAGTCAGTAACTAGCTTAAGTCCAGAAAGGCATTCTATAAGAGGAGTGAAACAAACTAACATGCACAGGTTGACAAGCTATTGAAAAACCAATGAAGCCTATGTACTTGGCAGTGCAAGACATGCTGCTAAGAATGGTTGCTAGAGAGGCTCCAAAACGAAGCTAAAGCAAAATTTTGGAGGGTTGTTGTAGCCGCTACAACACTTTCCTTCATTTTCTCTATTCATATTTTCCATTGGTTGATCCTTATACCACCTTTGTACTTCCTCCACTTCTCAAATGTCATATGGTAAAGTGTAGGATGAGTGAGCAAGAAGGTGAAGGATACCACCATTAATATGCCATTCTTTTGGGACATTTATGTTAATGTATCTTTCTTATTAACTTTAATAAGGAGTGAATAGGAAGGGGAAGGATGCCATCATTACTATGCCATTCTTTTGGGACATTTAGTTAGTGTAATTTTCTTCTTAACTTTAACCTCCTGTTATATTCTTTAGAAGATATATAGAAACTCAAATTTCATTGTATTTTATTGTCTATATATTTCACTTGATTATTGCCTTGCACATTCACTCGACTCCTCATATTGGTGTTCCTTTACAACTCTTGGTGCAATTGCAAATATAATTTTAAATTATAATGTAGATTATCCAATAACAATAACGTAAACATTTACAACGATAAAAAGAAGGAAAAAAATGTAATAAATGATAGATATCAAAAAATTATCGATATTGGGAAATTGTTTCGGGAAGGGTAAGGGCAAATTCAGCTTTGCAAAAAAATTACTACTCGAATTAAACCATGATAATATGGTATAATAATAGACATTATAAAAAGTTATTTTTTGTTCACATGATGAGAACTTTTAAATTTTCACTCTATAAACATTTGAACCTTTGAAAGACATTAATAAGATGTCTTTCTTAAAATATAAACTAGAGTTAACTTTGGTCTTAATGTGATAGTAGTGATCCGTCAACTCCTAGATATGTGTACTTCGGAGATTCCATCATGTCTAATGTCTACGTCATATGCATAGCGCACCTCACACTTGCCATCACATGTCCACGTCAAAAGCGTGATGTTGTATCTTGTGGTTTTGGAAACCACACATGGCATATCGCACCAATTATTAAACACTAAATTATCGAAATCACTTCAAACCCTTCACCTCTTTTTTATACATGAATTACGCGTATAAAAATGGCTAAAAGAGTACGAAAAGAAAATGTTGTAGGAAGTTATGTTTAAAGAATTTAGACTTCTGTGATCCATAATTTTGTTTGTGAGAATAATTTTGGCAAAATCATATAAAAAACTATTTGTCGATGCGTTTCGAACCAACCAGTGTGGTTCATCGTCCGGACAAGTGGTTTTTTTATGTGATTTTGCCGAAATTATTCTCACAAACAAGTTATGTTTGTTAGGGGAGGATACCCGCTAAATTTAGGGAGGATATGGACTCCAAGCGGTCGAAGAGGAGACCATCGCACTTTGTATTCAAGGTGTTGAGGTGTTAGTGTTATATGATTATTTGTAGATTAGGACTAGTAAGTTCAACAGGATTATATTTTCATCATGTTTAATATATCATTTTAATTTGGTAGGGAATTGAATGGGTGGTTTTTTATTAAAAAATGTCTTAACAAAGTTTCTGATCACCAAGATTTTATGGACAAAATTTAAGAAATCTTAAAGAGTGTCTTAACAAAACACTCAATCACCATCTCATAAACCAGATTTAGAAAAACATTTAAAAACTTTATTAAAAACATTAAAATGTGTCAAACCCAAAAACTTCAGCATTCAAATTATATACTCATTTAAATATTTAAAATCGATAGGTTTCCAAATATTTAAATTAAATTTCACCATTTATGAAATAAAATATATCTATCAAAATTTTGTTGGAAAACATTAATAATTCCAACCACCTACACTAAATGCAAAATCTAACTTCTTCTGGAGAATTCGACGGAAGTTTTAAGAGCTAGATAGCTTCTTGAAGAAGCGACCGACTCCAAAAACTTCTCCACTGTATATAAAAACACTCTTTGGCAATTGAATGAGCAAGTGTTCTGTGTGATTGTGCTTGTGCTGTGTTCAATAAGCTGTGTGTTTGTGTTTAGTGTTCTATGTTGCGTTTTTTGTTTTGGTATCAGAGCGAGGTGAGGTTGAGTGTTGTGAGTGTAAGGTTCTTGTGTGGAAGTGATCAAAGTTAGAGTGAGAGATTGCTGAACCAGTGTGTTTGTGTGCAACACAAGCTTTTGGTGAAGGGTGATTTGGTGGTTAGAGTTTTTAGCTTGTTTGACAGAAGACATCTGTGCGTTGCCGTGAGAGCGCTATTACAAGAGGAGTTGTTGAGAAGTGCAATATGTGTGAAGTTCGAAGGGAGTGCTGGTGAAGAGCTGTGAACTTGTCTGTAATGCAAATTTCGCCCACAACATTTGAAATCCAAACAGAAAATTGGTTCTTGCTTTAGTTTTGTGGGTGTGGAGTCGAACTAGAAGTTCCTGTGGTATTCTTGACATTGCGTTCGGTGGTAATTTCATAAAATTTCAAATTGTGTAGGCAAAAAAGTCACATATAAATTATTCCTTATCTTTTGCACCTGTTTTACTATTGTTTCATTGATTCTTGTGGATTTTTAGTAGTGATCATATATTGCAAGGGTTAAATCTTGAATGTTTTTTTATCTTTATTAACCCAAGTTTAAAGTTTGAAATTTGAAGAGTAGTTACAGTCTACATTGAGAAGTTTGCTCGTGCGGAGGATGATCAGGGAGACAACATTGGTGCATAGAAGACTCTGTGTTGTGTAGTTTTGGTGAGAATTTGTTTGCAACTGGAGCCATTGTGACTGCATAGTCAGCTGGTTTGTGAGCCATTTGCTCCCAATGAAATCTAGCTAAAGATTTTCAATTCCCAAGGAGGATTTGTAGCCCAAAACAAGCGAGTGGGGCCAATATTTTTGTTTTTAATATTAGCTCTTCAAACTCTGTTTGACCAATGATTTGAAAGGTTAAAAAAAGAAAAAAATCGTATTCCAAAGTTGAAAGGTTAAAGTCACGTAGAGTTGTTTATGTTCTCTGAAAAGGCAGCCATATTATCCATGATATTGGATAAAATTTTATGATTTATGCTTGAGGGTTTATATTTATGAAAATTAGTATTTTTTTTTTGGTGATTGGTACGGTGAAAATAAGTAACATGGCTAATGTATTGGCAGAATCTTATTTATCTGACTCTAACAAGTTAGACATGAAAATTATGCAAATTGAAAGTTTAAGTTGCAAACATTGACGGAAGGCAACAATACATGGATGATTATGTCTGGAGTTGAAGTTAAGCCAATGTCCCCTCAAGCCACAGACACTGCAATTCAAGACTGGGAGCGACGGGAAAACAAAGCAAAGGTGCTTTTGTGGAAGACGGTTAAGGACAACATTATTTTACACATTAGAGAGTGCAAAACATCCAAGGAGACATAGTACACTCTCAAAAATTTGTATGATACGAAGACTACAAATTGAATATTGTATTTAAAGAGTAAGCTTCTTTCAATTAAGATGGAAGAAAATGAAAGTGTTAGTAATTTTATTTCTAGAATTAAAAATATAAAGCATAAATTAGGTGACATTGGTGAATCAATATCTAGTACAAACTTGGTTACGGTGACATTAAATGGAATGCTTGATGAATATCAAATGTTTATAACTGGTCTTTTAGCTAGAGAGAAGGCTCCTACTTTTGATGAGTTGGTAGGTATACTTATGCAAGAATAAGAGCAGAGAAGAAGTCTTAAATAGAAATCTCCCAATTCAGATTTGGCATTGATGGCCAAAGGGAAGCAGTGTTTCAAAGGCAAACAATGGGAGAAAATAAAAGGCAAAAAGCCATAGGTAAAATCATTTCAAGGTACACCTTTACCAAGGACAAATGCCAAATCAAGTAGAGATGATGTGTGTTATTACTGTGGAAAACCTGGTAATTTTGCTAAGAATTGCATGAAAAGAAGGTCTGATCAATTTAAACAAAGAAGGCATTCAGGAAATTATGTTGATAGAGATGAAGCAATTAGTCATGACTTTAGCAATCTTAAATTGTTTGTGTCCAATGCTGCTTTATCAGCAGAAACTGACGATGATAATGCTTGGTTTATAGATTCTGGTGCATCAATCCATATGTCATTCAAAAGAGATTGGTTTGATACTTATCATGAGATTATTAATGGTGGACACATCTATTTAGGAGATAATAGATCACATGAAATTAAAGGATATGGTGATATAAGTGTTATGATGACTAATGGACAAGAAAAACAAATTCAAAATGTGGTGTATGTTTCAGGATTAAAGAAGAATTTAATTTCAGCCTCTACTATCACAGATCAACATTTAAAAGTTGAATTTGTGAAATCACATTGTTTGAGAAAGGATGTACAGGATAACTACAAGGTTGTTGCAAAAGGAATAAGAGTTGGAGGTTTATATAAGTTGGATGTAATGAAGAATGAGCATCAAGCTTTGACATCAATAGGCATGCCAACTATAGAGCTTTGGCATCAAAGGTATGGACACTTAAATCATAATGACCTAATGTTACTACAAAAGAAATTAATGGTAGAAGGTCTTCCAATTATTAAGAGTGAACACTTTGAATGTGAAGGTTGTGCACTAGGATAACAAAATAGGGAAGAATTTCTTGTCCATGAAAATAGAAGAAAATGTGAAATGATTGAACTAGTGCATATTGATGTATGTGGTCCAATGCAAATTAAGTGACTTAGTGGAGCATATTATTTTCTTATATTTATTGATGATAGCACTAGATACACCTGGGTGTACTTTATAAGAAACAAAAGTGACGTGTTTGAATACTTTAAAAAATTCAAGAGTATGGTTGAAAAGCAAACAGGAAAGAGCATTAAAATTCTTCGATCAGATAAAGGTGGTGGGTACACTTCAGGAGCTTTTATCAAATATTGCAAACAAAATGGAATTATGCAACAATTTACAGTACCACATACACCTCAACAAAATGGAGTAGATGAGAGAAAGAATAGAACATTAGTTGAATGTGCTCGTAGTATGTTAAAAATTAAAGGACATTCTAATAGCTTTTGGTCTGAAGCCATTAATACAGTTGTATATCTTAAAAATAAAAGCCCTACTAAGTATCTTGAGCACAAAACACCATTTGAGACATTTTATGGTTTTAAACCTAAAGTTAATCATTTAAGAATATTTGGATGCAAGGCCTTTGCTCATATTCCTAAAGAGGATAGGAGAAAGTTAGATGCCAAAGCCATCAAATGTATTTTTATTAGATATTGCACTGATCAAAAAGCATATAAAATGTATGATCCAAGTACTCACAAGGTCTTCGCAAGTAGAGATGTTATATTTCATGAGCACGTAGATAAACAAGTAAAAGAAGATGAACATAATATATGGCAGTCTCCTTATGAAAGCTTTAAGGAAGAAGAAGAAGTTGTGGAATCAACTCAAGTACAAGAACACATGAACATTCCAAAAGACACATCAAGGAATCAAACTCCACAAAGAAGTGATGAAGGCACTCCACAAAGAAGAAAAGGAGAAGGTACTCCACAAAGTAATGAATCTCTAAGAAGGTCAACACGATAGATTCAAGCCCCCATCAGGTCATTCTGATTCTGACTGGGCTGGAAATCTAGATGATAGGAAATCCACCACTGGATACATCTTCAATATAGGATCAGGAGCTATATCATGGAGCATAAAGAAACAGGCAACAGTTTCCTTGTCATCAACTGACGCAGAATATAAAGCATTATGTAGTGGCACCTGTGAAGCTATATGGCTCAGAAGAATACACGAAGATATTGGTGAAGGTCAACAAGAATTAGATGTGATAATCAAAGCACCATCAAACTGGGGAACAATCTTGTATGTCATGCAAGATCAAAACATATAGACACACAATATCATTTTGTAAAAGAAAAGGTCCAATCAAATTTTTTTTTATCTAATATACTATAATACAAATGAGAATGTCGCTGACATATTCACTAAACCTCTTGGGAAGACAAAATTTGAGTTTCGTAGAAGTAAGTTATGTGTTGTAGAAAATCAAGAGTATATTGTAAGCCTCTAGCTGAGACTTAGACCAGTAGGCATGACAATTAAGAGTATGTTTACAGTGTCTTATATATTGTGCTATAATATATTTTTCATATGGTTGGAATTAAGGGGGAGTGTTGAAAAACATCAATAATTCCAACCACCTACATTAAATGCCGAATCTAATTTCTTCTAGAGAATTCAATGGAAGTTTCAAGAGCTAGATAGCTTCCTGAAGAAGCCACCAACTTTAGAAAGTTTTCCACTATATATGTGTGATTGTGCTTGTGTTGTGTTCAATAAGTTGGATTTTGTGTATAGTGTTCTATGTTGCGTTCTTTGTTTATTTTATAAACCAATTTGAATTTTTTAAACCAGAGCATTTAAATATTCACACGTTTATCAAGTTTTTGGACAAATTCTAGTTTATCGTTTATAATATTATTACGAGAGTGAGCGTGGATGGCGTAAGAGGAACAAAACACGTTATGTTGGATCCCAGCATCTGAAAATAATATTAAATGAAAATGATCAGAAAGGGCGCCCATGTGCCTACATCATCGCAGACGTCGGGCTTGAACAAGAACGGGGCGATGGTGACAGACGGCGAAGCGAGCCGAAAGATATGGCCACAGGTAGAGTTTAGATTATGTCTGCTCGCCAACCTGCGTGGCAGAGCGACGGAGCATTTTATCATGGCGGAGTTCAGAGAGTTGGAGGGTCATAAAGTGGGCCTTTTCCGGTTTGTCGATTCGCACTGCGGCGAAGAGGTGGGGTGGGTGTTGTAGCAACTACTTTTCCACTTCCCATGGCGGTATATGGGTCGACCTTGCGGGCGCCACTGACCATGAATCACTTGATCCTACAGAGATGGTCGAGCGGTTTCGGTGGCAGCAGCGCGGTGAAGGCCATGCTGCTGGAGGGTGAGGGTCGTCCGCCGAGATTATCATTGCACATTAGTCGGGCTTGTCGATGTGGCCAGTGGCCTTCTCCGTCTCCCTTGACGTCCGTTTACATAAACGGATAAACCTATTCTGTTGCCGACGTCGGAAAACTGGTGGAAATTTGCAATCGGAGCCTCTGCCGCCTTTTATCACACTCCGTATTTGTACCTTTTTCCGCTATTCGACTGAACGCAATTAAAGCCTTGAAATTTGAATTTTGAACACCCCGCCCGCGCCACATGAACACTTGCCAGAGAGACTAACAATGTGGCGCGAATATGCTTTATCAGGTAGAGAATATGTTTTATCAGGTAGTCTAATTAGTTGGAGGAATTGGACTGGTTTTTGTAAATTCAAATTATAATTGTTAAACTTTAAAATTTTAGGTGTCTTAAATATTTTTGATTGTGTTGAATTTATTTCTACTCTCAAAAATACGATTCAAACACTACCTCTATCAAAAAATTTTGAAATTTTTTACTTAAATTCCAACCAATTCCTCACCTCACTAAACAACTCCATGTTTTACATGTCTCAAGCAATGTGAATAAAATTACATATTCCTTTGGGTGCGCTATTTCCCAATGAGGAGGAGCTTATTATTCTTCAAAATAACTAACTTTGAGTACATCAACTTTGATAGTACAGATGGTAATTTTGTTGAAACAGAAGCGGAACAACAATTCGATCATTTTACAAGAAATGTAGCCACAATATACGAGATTTTCATTGACGCGGGTGACCTCGACCAACATGAACAACAATAGGTGTATGAGATACATAAAGTTTATAAAATGAAAATATATTTTGCACCAATTTAAAACATGCCAAAACTTGAATCATCATTTCTAAATGGAACGTATGTTTTGAGTGTAGGGTGGTTTGCACCAGGGAAACATGTCCAAACTTTCATTGTTTAACTAATTTGCTTTAGTTCATTATTGTGCTTTTAACTTTTTTGGATATTGTTGAAATGTTAACCTAAAGAGAGAAAATATATTTTGAATGTATATTTAAAAATTAATGTGCACTAATTTAAAAATGCATTTCTTTTTAGCTATCATGCTTTTAACTTTATTGATTTTTGTATAAGAAGGTTAACTTTGTGAATCAGGTTGGTATTGTTAGGTATAATCATTTAACCATTTTTATATATTAAGTAAGTTGACATCAATTTAGATATAATCTTATTAATTTTTTAAAAGAAAATTAAGTTTGTGAATGGTGCTAAGGTTAGGGCCCAATCCAAGTAGCTGAGATCCTCTTGTTTGTATTTATATGCTCTATTTCAGTTTATGGATTAGTTGTTGTTAGATTAATTTCTTTATTGGTTAAGAATAGGTTTCTTTTGGTGATTTAGAAGGTTGTTTCCATTTGTGTTTTCCATAGCAAGTTAAGAGTGATTGAAAGAAGATATAAAAGGCTAGCAACATTGCCTTGGCCTCCTTTCTTCCCTTTGGGACCATGAACTAAAGCCAAGACCCTCTTGCTGCCACAAAAACACAGATTTTCCTTCTCCATAGGATTTCTAGGGTTGTAGTTTGTTAGAAGGTTAATGCTTTGCTTTAGATCTCTTTCACCAAGCTCATTTCTATCTTTACAATAAGTCTTCTTCCAAGCTTTCTCTCATTATAGCATGTTTCAACATGTATTTCCATAGCTCATAATATAGATTAGCTTGATGCAAAATTCTTTTTTTTTAATGTACTTAATTTCCCTGCTTGCTTGATTTCATTGTTTTACTGTCAATTCTTTTGCAGAAAATTTCTTCTCACAGTAGGTCAGCCTATCAACCACCACATTCTCTCCCTGATCTATGCCCTAGAAGGTGCCCAAAGTTCACCTCAAATCTGCCTTAGATTTCTGCGTTTTTTCATAGGATTTCTTCCTCTCTCCTGACCATCTTTCCCTCCCCTAGTGATCCTTGGTGAACCCTAGGTGCCCTAACACATCATCCTAGCCTTCATCTACCCTTTCCACCCACTCTCACACCTTCAAAACTTTTATAATTGCTTTTGGCATCCTCCTGTAGACCCCTAGTGTCCTCCTGTAGATTTTCCTATAGGCTTTATTTTCAAGGCCGAGTATGGGAAAAACCTGCAGAAGGCCACCCGAGACCCATCTACACCATCCTACATCTCTTCAAACCCCAAAGTCGACCTTCAACACCACCTATTTGCTTCCACCTTCACACACAATAAAATACATGCATGTCAATTTCACATAAAAATCCAAAAGATGTTTTTTGTTCATTTACTTCTAGAAATAGCTTGAGTTGATGTTGTTTACTTCCATGAGTAGGTAATGTCATTCATTTCATGGTTTTCATAGTGTTTTATGCAAAAGTAGGATTAGCTGGTTAAGTAGGATTTGCTAGGTTTACTTTACATTTCATTATTTTTCCTTTCTGCAATTAGAGTAGCCTTTGTAGAGTAAGCTTTCTTTTCTTTCATGACACAAAGCTTCTTCTGGAATCCATAGAAGTTGGTTTGAGCTCCTAGTGATGTTGCGCCAGCTGACCAAGTGACAGTCTGCAGTAAGAACTAGTACTTGTGCATACAACACCATCGCTTCCAATTTTGTTATAAACTACCAGGTTGATAAGAGTAAAATAGGCAGCCTAGGAGTTGCAACATTATTGCTGCAATATTGGTTCTCAACAACAAGATAATGAATCTACCACTGTTCTCAAGTGTAAATAGCCCTTTTTAGGATTGGACCACTGGATCTGTGGGGACCAAACCTCCCCAGCCAACCATTTGACCATATCCTCGGGATTGAAAAATTGTTATAAAAAAATTTGTTGAAGAAATTGCAAAAGATTTTGATATCGCAGAAATAATCGAAAACATTATGGAAAAGCCTACTAAAGCATAAAAATATAAACAAGACAAAAACACTTTAGTTTTCCTAAACATTATAAGCATGTCTATTATAGAAGGGAAAGGTTATGTCTTACAAGATCCAGAGCATGAGCATGGTGAAGATACTAAAGACCAGTATACAAATACACGTGTCCAAGATGAACTTGGAATTGTGTTTGCAGCACCAATAATAGGTGAGGATAACGTAGAAGTTGAAAGTTAAGTTTAATTATAGCACTGGATTAACTTTTACTAGAGAATGACTTTCAAAGCCTCAGTATAAAAAAAGAAAAAAGTAGTTATGGAAACAAGACAATCACTAAAAAATAAATCTAATTATAAAATTGGATTAACTATTACTAGAAAGTGGCTTTCAAAGCTTAACTATAAAAAAAAAAAAAAGTTGTTTTGGAAACCATACAATCGCTAAAAAAATAAAATTCAGCACATTAAATTAAAGCAACCATCACAACTCTTATTGTTTTAGATATTACACAAATCAAAAGAAAAGCTCAATCAACAAGGACAATTGAGAGATAACTAGAGTAAAGCTCAAACTACAAACAAAAAATAGTTATGCAAAACATAGAGTTTGGAGTATGAGAAAGAAAAAAGTTATAGAACATAGAGTTGAGTACAACTTGCACCACCTGCAAATAAAACGAGTTATTGACTTCATCTCAAATATTGTAAGCTTACCTAAAACTTAGGCTGTCAGGCACTAGTGGTTAGTGGTTGAGATTATGGGGTTGTTAGATAATAATCTCTCATCTGAATTGAAGTCATCAAGTCTATTTTGAATTATTTTTAGAAAGCGAAATTGAACTGTGAGTCGGGTGCCAATGATATGTGTTTCAGCTAAAAATTAGCCCAGCTATTCTTAAGTGTATTGAGATAATTATATACTTTTACATCATAAACCGAAAAGATTCCTCTTAGCACCTTAAACACTTGACGAGGCTGCCGAAAATTGTATTGCTTCATTTCTCCAAAACTTGATTTTAGGACTTTTTAAAAACATGTAATCCTTTCCATTTTGATATAATTTTTTTATTTAAAACTAAAAATTCTGGAACGCCTATTGAAGAATAGATATGCGAATTGTGATCGGTTATTTGAGCTCATATTTTAAAATAGTGTTGTCAAGATGCAAACACTTAACTAGCAACCAGTGACAAGTATAACTTTCTGAGCTTTATCTTCTTTCTTTTTTTCTGTGAGCAAATTTTTTTTTTATTAAAAGACGAGACAGGCTTAAATGCATTGGATATTTTTCTTCCCTTCAGAATTGATTTTGAGCAAGACATAAACGGGATTAAGCGTACAGTGTAACTCTTCTGAGTTTTGCCATTTTTTCAGTGAGCAATATATTTTGATAAGGCTAGTAATGATATGTACCTTCAAGATTAAGAGTGTCAGGTGACTCGACCGGCCAGCAGTGCGAACTCAGTGCAAGGAGCGATCAGGAAATAGTTAAAAATATATTTTTAAGGGGAAATTTGTCTGTGCATTTTACTTTCCTAGACATAACAGAGATGCTTCATTTTTATGTAAAAAGATGTCTTTTGTTTATACCTTCTTCATCGGTTACACTAAATTATCTGTACATTTTACTTTCATAGACATACGAGAAATGCTTCATTTTTATGTAAAAATATGTCTTTTGTTTATACCTTCTTCGCCCGATACATTACTTTATCTGGTAAAATAAATCTCGGTGTATTTTGCCAGAAATACAATTTTTTATGTAAAAAATATGCTTTTTTGTATTTTCCCAGTGAGTTATATAACTTTTTTCCTTTCAGAAATTGAGCAACACACATAAACGGGAATAAGTGCAGGGCACCCCAATTTCCAGTAGAGGACTTTGACGAAAACATTATGCATTTGAAGACAGACTTTAGGATAGTTGAAGCTGAGAGCTTGGAGTGTTTGAGACAATGTCTTCTAGGAGAATAGAAAATTTGAGGATTTCATAGGGGTATGTGTCAAATCAGTGACTAAGTTGTCTAATATTGAGTACTAACACAAGTCTCTCACAAAGCAGAAAGAGGAGTATAGTTGGGAGTTTCAAAGTAGCCCTTTATAGGAGTACATAAATGAGGTTTGCAGCACTACCAACACACTTTTATACACTGGGAAGAGTAGCGCTATGTTCTCCAAATGCATCATGTTGGGTGACTGAATGGGGGCAGCATGAGTTGAGCATCTAGCAACATCAACATAGTAGATTTGCAAGTATTCATCATTAGCAAGGCATGGATTGGTGAAAGATTATGAGTTGGTACTCTATTGATGGGTTTGTTCCCACGAGGATACTCACAACCAAGGGCATACTACAGCTTGGGCCCTTTGGCATGGGCAATGATGTAGGGTTGAGATGGTACCATTGCAGCTTGGGCCCTTTTGCATGGGAAATGATGTAGAGTTGAGATGGTACCATAACCCGAGGACTTAGGTGGAATTGGGATCTAGGAGACTACATTGGGGGTAGGATTGGTAGGAGGATCATTTTGGATCTAGGTATTTAAAGATCCATTCAAGATCATTTAGCACAGAGGTATGGAATAACACACCCGGTTGTATGGGACTTTGGTATCAATTATTTTGTTATGGATAAGAGTGTGAATTGTTTGAGGGAAACCAATCTTTGGGCGGGAGAATTTGTAATATTCTTTTTCTTGATATGGTCAAAATAGATGAAACCTACCCATGGTATTTTTTCCCATGGTATCTGCCCCTATTATTTTCCTTTGTTTTTAGATGGGAAATAATAAACTAAGGCTGCTAGAGAATCCATCGAATCTATTGAAGGGGATAGGAGGTAGACATTGGATCATTCTGGGTTAAATAATAAACTAAGGCTTCTAGAGAATCCATCAAACCTATTAAAGAGGATAGGAGCTAGGCATTGGATCATTCTAGGTTTATCTATCTTATTGTGTTTTCTTGAGAGCTTGGAGTGGCCAATTCTAGTTTGATTCCCCTTAGAAAAACGCCACGGGTGTGATTTGTCTAGTGGATTTGTGCTTTAGTCTTGTTTTCTATTTTAATTAGCAATTGGAGTGCACGGGCTTCGATATATATTT
>APFE031747475.1:66260-82612 GCA_000404065.3 Pinus taeda
ATAAATAAACTCTTCATTTGTATTCAATGTTTTGATTGCAAGTATTTTTAACTAGAACACTTAAGTGTGCTAGATTGTCCTCTTTGGGATATTACAAAGAAAATGTTGAAACAATTTAGAGGATACATGATCTTGTAGAAGAAAATGAGAAGAGTAAATGTAGTTGAAGTCAATTTTTTAAATTCTAAGCCTAGGTTAAAACTAAATGTAGTTGAAGTCAAGTTTTTAAATTGTAAGCCTAGCTTAGAGATAGACCAACATACATCTAAACTAAACTTTTATGTGATTGTAATTAAGGGGGAGTGTTGGAGAATCTAATTCCAACCACATCCTAGCTGACAAAACCATCCCTCCAAGTGTCGTAGTTGGTTTAGTTTAGCGAGTTTCATTTTACTGATGTTTCCAATGTAATCTTATTTAACTGGTTCATAATACTGAGAAAAGTAGTCCTCTACCCCAATTTGTTCTCTTCAATTTTAGTCAACAGTAAGTTCTATCATTTTGTTCTCTTCAATTTTTGTAGGTAGTGAGCACTGACTCCATCCCAGTAGCGATAAGGAAATAGTTAAAAAACTGGAAAATTTATGTGTTCATTTTAATTTCATAGACATACGAGAATTCCTTAATTTTTATGTAAACATGTCTTTTGATTATACCTTCTCCATACGGTACACAAACGTGCAGAGTATATAACTAGGTGAACATTGTTTATACCTTCTCCATAGGGTACACAAACGTGCAGAGAATATATAAGTATGTGAAGTTTGTTTATACCTTCTCCATAGGGTACACAAACGTCCATAGAGTATATAACTATCTGAACTTTGTTTATACCTTCTCCGTAGGGTACACAAACGTCCAGAGGCTATATATCTGAACTTTGTTTATACCTTCTCCACAGGGTACACAAACGTCCAGAGAGTATATAACTATGTGAATTTCATTTGCAGTCAAGAATAATACATAAACAACGCGCACATTACCCACATTGCCTCCCAGTGATGTTGTCGCTTGAGGTTATTGTTTTAAAATATATTTACAACTTCAATGGAATTAAAATTCAGTAGGTTGTTGACACACAGTGGAGTCGAAGCAAGCCTCTGGGCTTGCTAAGCAGAGAGAAAGCCGAAAAAGAAGGTGAATGGAAGATTCTGAGACTCCACAGTGAAAGAAGACTAAAAGGAGGTACTAGGGTTTCCTAAAAACAACTCTCACTGTTGCACTGGACGCTAGCATTTTCAGGTTTAGGTCTGATTTTAATAATAATTACACTTCATAGATTGTTTATATAAACTTTGTGTAGGGTTGTTTTAGTGTTTGCGCATTTCATTAAATTGTAGTGTTTTGACAGGGAGTTCAGTCACAGGGCGTGCCTTTTCTTCTTTATCTATCAAGAGTGCTTGTGAAACCGCATTTATATAATTCATTTAACAAGTACCTAAAACCTTAATTGAAGAAAATCAAAGAGAGGCCATCATTTGGGCGTTTTGGCTGCGGACAAGTAAGTCAAGTTAGTCCTGAGGAAGCGTAGAAGTGACGCGACTTCCTGGGAATGGATCATTAACAATTTGAAAACCAAATAAAAATTATCACAGGCAAGGAGAGAAAGAAACCTTAGTATGCTTTCGAGACGACTGGTTCATTCTCTAACGCTTGAAAACCGAGAAGGTGAACATCTGTCCCATATATAACGACCAACCTTGCGATCTTTGCCTTCGACTCATGACGATTATTAACATCCAGGGCATAGGCGGGTGAAAGAGGTCATTAAACGGCACAACAGCAGGCAGAGGGTACTTTTGATTACGCTGTGCAATGAATCCCTCGCCTCTGATCTTGACGACAGTATCAGAAAGCATTGAAATAATTCAGGCAACAGCGAGTATGGAAGCTCCAAGATTATAAAACACGTAGGGAAAAGGAGGATGAGACCGTGAGTCTCTGCCTTATATTTAATATGAAATGCCTTCGTTTGAGGCGTTTTCACTTTTCCCGCCTATGGAAACCGCGAAAATTGAAATTTAAACATTTTCCCGCCTATGGAAGCCGCGAAAATTGAAATTGAAATTTTTGAAAGTTTAAATTTAAACATCCTAACATAAATGTGTATATGTATATTACAAATGTGGCAGTGGTTATGGCGGTGGAGAGGGCTGAGGAAGTGGGTTTAAAATAGATTTTGGTACCATCTTGAAAACAGTATTTTATATTTAAGCAAATTGTTTTATCTGATATATAATTAATCCTTAATTTAAATTCAGTTTAATATTTAAACAAACAATTTGACATAATGTTGCGTATCATTATTTCAAAAACCAATGAATATCATTTTAAATTCAAGTTATTATTTAAGATAAAATGACATAATAATGAAAGAGCATACCACTAATTAAGAAAGCAATGAAACCAACGTTATAGGATTCTCTGTAATGGATATATTTGTCCCAAAACTCAAGCCAATTTGCTTATCCACGACGGTAAAAAAATCGCAGAAATGGAACTTGTACCATTCAAACATATTCAGCTTTTACTATGGAAACGTAAACTCATAATTGGATAAGAATAAGATAATAGAAACGATAAAGTCTCTAAAGAACACACATTTAAACAGTCCCAGGGATAACTTGCAGTTGACTGTTGCCAACTGCCAGCACGCCCACAAAAAATGGGGAAACTGCAATGCATATCTCAGCATGTGAGAGCGGAGCATGAATTACAAAAGAATAATTGAATGTGAGGGGATATCGGAGAATGAATTACAAAAGAATAATTGAATGTGAGAGAGCATGAATTACTAAAGAATAACTGAATGTGAGGGAGCATGAATTACAAAAGAATAATTGAATGTGACGGGAGAGCGGAGCATAAATTACAAAAGAATAATTGAATGTGAGGGAGCATGAATTACAAAAGAATAATTGAATGTGAGGGGAGGTCGGAAAGCACTCAGTCACCCACCAGTACTACGACTAAGAAATTGTATACACTGCAGTCTGCAACATCTCTTTCTTTTCACATGAGACGCTTATAAAATCTATGAAATACATAGCGACAACGTATAAAATCTTAAGCTGTAGAAGCTAAGCCGAGATTGAATAGGGCCACGGAGAAGCTAGGAGCTCAAGATTGTCATGAAGTGGTCATGAAAAATGCCCTCATATCTGCAAAAAAAGAAAGCAAACACACGCACATGGAGAGTGAGAATCAACCCCTTCCTTTTACAATCAATGTTATTGGCCTCGTGCTGATTCTACAGAAGGAGAATTATATATAGCGTACCAAGAAATACGTAGCTCCATGCTCCAGGCTTGTGAGTCCAAATTCATTAACTAGAACAGACTCGCCAGAGGAATTTAGTAGAAGACCATCATTCCCGAAGAAATCCCCGAAATTTATAGGGCCTGAAGGGATTGTTGTTGGGACGTCATTGATGAATACAGTTATTGATGGGTTGGGGCTACTGATAGAGCCCTCTTGCACCCCTCCTATTCCTACACACCAAGATTAGTATCAGAAATGGCCGAGACAACTTAGTGACTGCAATGACGAGAATGTCTATGTTTCCATGCACTCTTGCATCTTCATGTCAAGACACGAGAATGATTTTGTTCCAGTGATGTACCTTCATTCGCAATGCTTTGAGCTTCTGCTGCTGCTGCCGCTGTGGCTTCTATTGCCTGCATATTACAGAGTTCGTTAATATTACTCATTTCATCGTACATGGGGTGAAGATCATAATGATGCCTGGCAGGTGAAGATACCGGCGCAGCAGAAGAGAAGCAATATTGATCTCCAATGTTAGCCAGAATGGCATTGAGTGGACTTTCGGAAGAGTTCAGCAAAGTTTCAGGCGGAGCAGATGTTGATGTATTCAGATGATCATATTGATTCTCAGCAGATGAATAAAGTGGAGCGGCAGAAGAGAGGCAATATCGATCTGTTGATGTATTCAGATGATCATAATGATTCCCAGCAGATGAATAAAGTGGGGCCGGAGATGAATAAACTGGCGTTGCACAAGTGGCGTAATATTGATCTCCAGCGTTACTGTGCATGGAATTCGGTGAACTATTGTAAATTCCCATGACAGTTTTAGAATTAACAGATGAAGATACCGGCGCAGCAGAAGAGAAGTAATATTGATCTCCAATGTTAGCCGGCATGGCATTGAGTGGACTTTCGGAAGAGTTCAGCAAAGTTTCAGGGGGAGCAGATGTTAATGTATTCCCAGCAGATGAATAAAGTGGAGCAGCAGAATTGAAGCAATATTGATCTCCAATCTTAGGCTGCATGGCATTGGCTAGACTATTAGAAGGGTTTGGCAAAGTTTTAGTCGGAACAGATATTGAAGTTTTACTCATTTCTTTGTACACGGCCTGCATGTCATAATTACTCTCGGCGAATGCAGAAACTGGCGTTGCACAACTGGAGTAATATTGATTTCCAGGGTTACTGTGCATCGAATTGGGTGAATTATTGTAAATTTTGGGTGAATTATTGTAAATTTCCGTGACAGATTTGGAATTAACAGATGTTGATGTTGATGTAGATGAAGTTGAAGAAAGGGTCCCAGACTGGGTCCTAGATTTAGATCTTTGTGCAGCTGGCAATCGCGGCTTTCTCTTTGATCGGGACTTTCTGTTCTGGAACCAGTAAAACACGTTTGCGTCTCCAACTTGTCCGAACACCTCTAGCTGCGCTCTGATTCTCTTTATTTCTTCTCTTGGAGGTCTCACCACGCCAGATTGGAAAATAGCTTCCAATATCCTTATCTGCTCTGGTTTTGGATTCCATCTCGTCCTCCCTTTGGGCTGGCTCGTCTCCCTCTCCAGTGCATGATTATGTGACGTTTCACCTGTTGCATGTAAAATATATCAATCGAAATAATTGTACTCATATTGCCAATTGCGTTTGACATAAATGGCTAAAACATGTTAAAGAAATGTGATTAAAATAAATTGAAAAAATACAAGGGTGTAAAAAAAAAAAAAAATCAAAACAATTATCTTTTTTTAAATGAGCTTCTCATAAAAGGGCGAAGGATTAGATTAATCATGTTTTCGAATGTACGTTTGAATATGATTAAAAAAGAGATCAATGACATTTTGAGATTCAATTCTCAAAGGAATAAGGTATGATATAATTATGTCACTGAATACTTGGTTTATAGAAATCATTTCAAAAATTTTATATAGAATTGTTTTGTATGGTATTTTTTTCCTAATATATCTATATATCTCTTTTTTTCTAAGACCCTTCAACCAGTAAAAATAGGAATATATAAGATTGCGAAGATTCAGTAAGCCTGCTAAACCTTATTTAATGGAATTAATGATCATATTATAATTATCATGGACCCTGATCACCATGAATGAAATTTCCTGAATAGGCTCTACAATGATACAATGTCAAATACTGACATAAAGGTCGATAATGTATGTAGTCACTAGATGCAGAGGATGATGTAGTGAAAAGTTAACATATCGTGATTGTAAATTGGGATTCAAGAAAGTTGCAAGCTGATCTCTGTCCAGTAACTGCAAATTTTATTTTGAATTTTTGTAATGAGGGATAATGTTTAACTGCAAAGATTCAGAAAACCTACCAAAGCTTATTTAAGGAAATTAATGGTCATATTATAATTATTATGAACCCTGATAACCCTAAATGAAACCTCTTGAATAATCCTACAATGAATACAATGTCCAATAATAATATAAACGTTGATATTGAAATTAGTCACTAGTTGCAGAGCATGATATAGTGAAAAGTTAACCTAAAGGGATTATAAATTGAGATTCAAGAAAGTTGTAAAATGGAATGTTTATTTTGAATTTTTGTAATGAGTGATAATTTTTAATACCCTTGGCTAAAAAGGTCTGTTGAAAAGGTGTTAAGGATGACAAAGGCCTCGGATTTGGAAAAAGAAAATTTGTATTGAACTGCGTCTAGATGTGAATGAAATAGAACTCTATATACCCGGCATCTGGGCAAACTGGATTGAGTTTGGACTTGCGGCCCAGGGGATATTGCTTACCTGGTTCAGAGTAAGGCCACCTCATCGTGGAAGAGTCAGACGTTTCAGACAGTTGATTGCCTGACGAGGTTGACGACTGGGTTTTTATGAACATACTGGTCCATTGCTTCTGCGAATTCATGTTGTTAGAATGGAGGGGGGTTCTCTCTAAATCTTTCCTTCTGCTCGGCCTTGAACCCGCTCCTCCGCTGTTGCTGCTGCAATTTACAGATTAAAATGCACAATGGAACTGTAACTACTTGTGTAAAAGTAACTCCCAACTTATAAAGCACCTAGAAATGCCATTATTACGCACACCTCGAGTGGAATATCTCGAAATTAGATGAGCATAGCTGGACAACAACAGGCAAAGGGTGCGATATTTTACGTATTGGGGTTCGTTACACCGCGGATCCAATGGACTTCACATGTTCGAAAGTCAAAATTACGATAAATAGGGAAGTCAAATTACGATAAACTGGCTTGGACTTGTCTAGAATCCCAAGTACCTTATTATAAAATTCATGTGATATAAGATGCTAGACACCGGAGCTTGTCTAAGAGGGCATACTTGGATACCGGCGCATCATATCCAGGGCTTTACTTCTAGCTTAAAAGCCGGATTGCCTCGATTATTATGAGTTGGCTTCCACGCATAGAAATCTGCATCATGGTTTTCGAGTTAAAAAAAATTAAAGCTTGTAAGTAAATATTCTGCAATTGTAGAAAATTCATAATTTTCAAATTATCCAGATTTATTTTTTAAATGTTTAAAATGCGGTTGTACGATGAAAAAAGAAAAATATAATTTGAAAGTTTGTAGGGAAATTGTCGTAACATTCTTTTTCATAGTAGTAAGTGAAAGCGATGTCCCTAATCCTCTCAAAAGTTTGAAAAATATTATATAATATTATATCTTTTGCTCTTCTTATAGCTGAACTATATAATTATATATATATATATATAAAGAGAATTTGGTAATCGGACCCATCTCGTACATTTTGTCATGTGGAACTATGGTTGAACTAAATAGCATTGGGTAACTATAACCTCTAGCTTAATTATAGCATTTCACAACACCCCATTATGAATAAGTAATTCGAGATTTGAAAATGAAGCCTTGTACTTATATTTATTTTATATTTTCACAAATTTTTCAAGAGGGACTAAAGATCAATTAAGTAAACAATCAATACAAAGTAGAATGAAAAGAAGGAAATTTATAATTTAGAACTTCAAAATTGAAAGAAGACCATTTAACTCTATCTTCATTTTATATGTGAGTTTTCCCCTATTGAGAGCACAACTATGACTAGGTACTTAATGTACAAGAACAAGTTAAACAACATGGACGAGAATAGGCTTATCAAAATTGCTTCAAACCTTAGCTAAAACCATTAGACCTTAAGCATGGATGGCATAACGATCTCAAAGCTTGGCTAGATCATTGGGGAATGCATGAAGAAGTATTATGCAAAATTGTAATAATATAAAAATGTTATTACATCTAAATTTAAAAATAGTCTTTGGTGCAATAAAAGACTAGAGAAACAAAGAAAAATTAAGATATTACAATAACGTAGTCAAGCATAATCTAGAAGATCAAAAGTGCCTCTCAAATTTGACCAACACAAAGAAGAAAAACAATATTGCTAAAATAAGAAGAAATTCTTATGCACTATACAGTAAGACTCGGCATTAGAGAATTCTCAAAACAACATGTGACAAGAGAAATCTATCATCTTTGTAACACTAAGATGGTTGAAGATGAAGACAACTTTATCTTCAAATATCTTGTGTTAACCCAACTTAGATCCTAGATAAAGCAATTATAGTCTCAATGGATGTTAATCATCATCACGATTATATCATTTGATTAAAAACCATTACTTATATACACTGTCATAAATTATGACAATGTTTGTGTGAGTTACCTTTCTCTTTAATGTGACTTTGCAAATGTCATGTGATTCATGCACTACAAATTCAAGGATTGTTTCTCTTGACACATTGAAAATACACATGGAAGAAATAATGATTTAAGGAAAATGAAACCAAAACCCTCATAACTAAATTCTTTATTTCTCCATTGAAATCTTGGTAAGAGATACATATTAGTCATCTCAATTATTTCCTTAACAAATTCAAAAATTACCACTTAGTAATTTAATTAGTACATCTAAACTACTTCTATAGAGAGCTTACGCATTTATTTAATGTCATTAACTTAATTTGTAGAAGTGCTCCCTTATGTAGACTTCATTCTTCATCTATATAAATTCTGAACTATTTAAGACGAGAGTTCCCCCTATTTAGTCATAGAGTGTTCCCTCTTTCTCAACCAAATTAGGCAACTATATCCAA
Source organism: Pinus taeda (assembly GCA_000404065.3). Lineage (NCBI taxonomy): Eukaryota > Viridiplantae > Streptophyta > Pinopsida > Pinales > Pinaceae > Pinus > Pinus taeda. The sequence goes on from APFE031747475.1 coordinate 74,641, forward strand.
AAGTATTTCTTAGAGAACCATTTTTCCTAGGTAGGTCATCACTATTTACGTCCACCAAGATAAGAAGAATGTTATTGTTGTCTACTGGAGCACTGATATGCATCTAACATGGCATATTTTGGGAAAAGGGGATGGAAATATATAGTGGCATATGAAAGATGGAATACATGAACTTTATTTTCCAAAATTTATTGTTCATATATCTTGGGATCATTGCCATTAACAACTTTGTGATTACCTAGCTTAGATGGTGGATCCAAGTGATACGCATTGTCCCCAACTTCTTTAATGATGGTGTATTGACAAGATCTAGTATATGTTGGCACTATGTATATACCTAGCCATCATACGTTGTGTCACACTACCATAATTCAACTCTAACTACCTTAATTTGAACCTTTATTTTAATAGGTTGCTCTTCATTCCATGTTTGACAACTCTGATACCATAATACTAAATATGCCTTGCATATGCATTAAACATGGAAACATAATAACATAAACTACATGCCCAAGTCATGAATATGAATGAAACTATAATATACATAACATTACATAAAATAACACATAATTGCACATTGAACTTAGTAGTAGGACACACATAAACCTAAAATTACCACTTAGTAACTTTATTAATACATCTCCACTTAGTGTCCGATGGAGTAGTCCGCACAGGCCTGACATCGTTAATAATTGACACAACACATTTCCAACAACATATTCACTAAAAAAACCGAAATAGTTCAACTATCTTAGTACAGGTTAAAACCACGTGCATTAGAAGTGTCCAAAGAATACTCTTACAAACGAATACAATACATGTGTGAAAATGTTTGGCACTGTTAACAAGTTTCTGAATTAAGAGAATGTCCCAAGACACATCCGTACACCATATATCACTTACCTTGATAGAGGGGCGTTGGAGCCACTGCTCGGTCCTGAAAGAAAATATTACAAACTCGAAATGATATGTGGGAGGAGGCAAGGTGAAAAGTCATGTTCATGTACAATTGAGGCGTATATATAGCCAATGGTGAAACTTACCCTTGTAACTATTCAACTTCCCTCATGACTGTTCAACTTACATGACTCTTTGACTTTATCAGTGGGTCTCTTGGACATCCACATTACATTGCATTGATTACACAATTGTGACCCAAAGTAGTGATGTGGCGGAGGCAACTTATGACACAACTCGACATGACACTACAAGAATGTACATGCTAGATGTGTCGTTCATGTCGAGTTGTTGTGCTGCTGAGTGATGAGTGTGCCAGTGGTATACCATAGCTTCACCTCTGCATGATAGAGTGCGCGGAGTGTTCAATGGTCATCGTGTTCACTTGATAGTTCATGCATGTGCACTTGTCTCCTTCGCTTGCCACTTGGCATACTTCATGTGTTCATCCAACATGAGCAAGTATTCTAGCATGCACTCCTTTTTCATCCCATTCGTCGTTGTGCCATGTCTCATCCATGTAGCTATTTATGCAATCACTAATGACGAGATGACATAAAATCTATAAATCTCCTAGTATACCATGATGCATTGTCTTTCGTTTTCGGGTGCAGGTGACTGGGAGAGAGGACAAGGCTCAAAAAAAGCGTAAAGCACATGTCAGGCCAAGATGCGGGGCTTCAGGGCACTGTCAAGAAAAAATGTGTAGAAGTCACTGTGAGGTTGGGTTGAGCAGTCTGGAACAATAATGAAAGTCTGAGGGATCTGGTTCAGCTAGGAGGCAGAATTGCACAATTTTCTTGGGAAGGTCATGCAGGAAGCAGAGAACACTAATAGTGAAAACTGCGCAGATTTTTAGGGGAGGTTGGGAGCGGGCTATGGGAGCTTAACAACCAAAAATGTGCATAACTGGGAGGCAGTCATGCTGAACATGTATGCGTAGTTTCTTGGCTAAGTGGAGTGTCGAGCGGCTGGTTGGTAGTCTAGCAAAACTGTGCAATTTTTAGGAGGAGTAGCAAGTCGGCTAGCAGGGGGATTGACTAACAGAACAATGCAATTTTCATAGATAATGTAGACACAGGTAGCGAATGTTTGTCCCTCTTGTCTACGCAATTTCTTTAGTCAGCAGAGACAGGCATGATGACAGCTTTTGTGCAATTTTTGGGAGGACTGAAGCCTAAGGTCATTGCCCGGTCAAACTCTCCAGTTGACGAGTGGGAGGCTTGATGTATTGGCTTTTGGGTAGTGCATATTGGGATGGCTTCTTGGGCAACTTTTGCGTTGTTCTAGGTGACAGTCAACCAGGTCAATTCCAGGATTTTATAGTGTGGACTTCCTGGGAGGCAGCCTCAAGCTCTATGCAATTTTGGGTAGTAGTACTTGGTCAATGAGGGTTGAGATTGCAGAATGTAGCTCAATAGAGGTCTGACTGATGGAGGGTGGCCCTATCGACAGATCTTCGACAAAATTGTTTACTTCGTGAGAAAGTAAGGTTGTGTATACATGAACTTCCGAACACACAGTCAACATGACTTCACGACAAGACATCTCGAACCAACAAGACAACATATGCTCGGTGTGACACATCCGTACACCATATATCACTTACCTTGATAGAGGGGTGTTGGAGCCACTGCTCGGTCCTGAAAGAAAATATTACAAACTCGAAATGATATGTGGGAGGAGCCAAGGTTAAAAGTCATGTTCATTTACAATTGAGGCGTATATATAGCCAATGGTGAAACTTACCCTTGTGACTATTCCACTTCCCTCATGACTGTTCGACTTACATGACTCTTTGACTTTATCAGTGGGTCTCTTGGACATCCACATTACATTGCATTGATTACACAATTGTGACCCAAAGTAGTGATGTGGCTGAGGCAACTTATGACACAACTCGACATGACACTACAAGTATGTACATGCTAGATGTGTTGTTCAAGTCGAGTTGTTGTGCTGCTAAGTGATGAGTGTGCCAGTGGTATACCATAGCTTCACCTCTGCATGATAGAGTGCGCGGAGTGTTCAATGGTCTTCGTGTTCACTTGATAGTTCATGCATGTGCACTTGTCTCCTTCGCTTTCCACTTGGCATACTTCATGTGTTCATCCAACATGAGCAAGTATTCTAGCATGCACTCTTTTTTCATCCCATTTGTCGTTGTGCCATGTCTCATCCATGTAGCTATTTATGCAATCACTAATGACGAGATGACATAAAATCTATAAATCTCCTAGTATACCATGATGCATTGTCTTTCGTTTTCGGGTGCAGGTGACCGGGAGAGAGGACAAGGCTCTAAAAAAGCGTAAAGCACATGTCAGGCCAGGATGCGGGGCTTCAGGGCACTGTCAAGAAAAAATGTGTAGAAGTCACCGTGAGGCTGGGTTGAGCAGTCCAGAACAATAATGACAGTCTGAGGGATCTGGCTCAGCTGGGAGGCAGAAGTGCACAATTTTCTTGGGAAGGTCATGCAGGAAGCAGAGAACACTGATAGTGAAAACTGCGCAGATTTTTAGGGGAGGTTGGGAGCGGGCTATGGGAGCTTAACGGCCAAAAATGTGCATAACTGGGAGGCAGTCATGCTGAACATGTATGCGTAGTTTCTTGGCTGAGCGGGGTGTCGAGCGGCTGGTTGGTAGTCCAGAAAAACTGTGCAATTTTTAGGAGGAGTAGCAAGTCGGCTGGCAGGGGGATTGACTAACAGAACAATGCAATTTTCATAGATAATGTAGACACAGGTAGCGAATGTTTGTCCCTCTTGTCTACGCAATTTCTTTAGTCAACAGAGACAGGCATGATGACAGCTTTTGCGCAATTTTTGGGAGGACTGAAGCCTAAGGTCATTGCCCGGTCAAACTCTCCAGTTGACGAGTGGGAGGCTTGATGTATTGGCTTTTGGGTAGTGCATATTGGGATGGCTTCTTGGGAAAATTTTGCGTTGTTCTAGGTGACAGTCAGCCAGGTCAATTCCAGGATTTTATATTGCGGACTTCCTGGGAGGAAACCTCAATCTCTATGCAATTTTGGGTAGTAGTACTTGGTCACTGAGGGTTGAGATTGCAGAATGTAGCTCAATAGAGGTCTGACTGATGGAGGGTGGCCCTATCGACAGATCTTCGACAAAATTGTTTACTGCGTGAGAAAGTAAGGTTGTGTATACATAAACTTCCAAACACACAGTCAACATGACTTCATGACAAGACATATCGAACCAACAAGACAACATATGCTCGGTGTGACTGTCTAATGATGAAAGAAACAAGTGGGACACTTTGGGTATACCTTTAGATGACAGTGAGAACACTTTTGCATTAGTGCTTACAACATCGTGTGTAAGTGCGATAGATGATTACATAGAAAACACAACTCAAGCACAACCTTCAACATCACTAGTATGAGGTGGCAAGCATGACATAGAAATCAACATGTCAAACACAACAGTTGGTAAAACAAGTGAAAAGGAAGCAAGACATGTAGAGGGAACACACGAAATGACTTTTTTTTTAGCACACACATGTTACTAAGGACATAATGATATGACAATGACAAGAAGTCCTACAAACCCAACTAAGAGATGTACTTCAAAAGGTTTTTTACTTACCATACTTAAGCTCAAGATGATCTTGTATACAACGAAGTTTACATGTAGTCCTGACCTTTTCCATCACTTAGTCTCTTGGTTCTTCTCCTCAACTCCTTGGGGTTGGTCTTAGCATGTCACCTTTTCTTGTTGTCACTAAGAGACAAATAAACATTGTTTCACGGGAAATGATTGCTACTACAATGAGGCCCTGGGAGGCCCACATGTGCAGTTTCTACATGCAACACATACAGGGTAGCCTGGACAATACTCCATAGTTTTGAGACACAAGAAACTATTGTGGGATGGGGGTCCTAGGAGGACACCTCTACATACTTTTTGAGTGCAATGAAGACAGGGCAGCTAGAAGGAAATAATGTGCAGTTTCTAGATGCAAGGCATTATTGCGCAATGGGTTTCGAGAGGACACATCTGTACAATTTCAGGTTGCAAGGAAGACTAAGTAGTTGAGAGAGAATACTATGAAGTTTCTGATGATAGTGGGTTCCAGCTGGGGAAGGAAACTAGAGGATACCACTACACATTTTTGGATTTCAATGGATGTTGGGGTCTCTATGCACTATAGTGTTTCAATAGGAAAGGGAAGAATATTAATGATTGCAGAATAAAACTACACAGTTTCGAGAAGTTGGATGAGTCTAGGTTGTTCGGGAAATTGGCTAAGTGTGAGATTAGTGAAACAAATGTAAACAGTGATAGGACTTGACAATGATGGCACATGAACACTATGTGATACAACATAGACCATCCAAAATGTATAAGACATACTCTTCTTGATGCAACAAACATTGTGACAAGAGTGCGTGAAGTGAGTGTGAAACATATCTATGTAATGAAAATAACTCCTACATACAAGATTTCCCTTGAAGTGAAACAACATTCCCTTTGCATGAAAAGCAACAACCCCTATGCCCAGTATGACACATGTTGCATAAAGATGTGAACATGAACAACTCTTAAGATCAAGGAGAGGAGCTTGAAATCATCAACTTACCAACAAGTGATGAAGGATGATTGATCACAGGATCCAAGGTAGGCTCTGAAATTTGCATGCGAGCCAAAATTTTGGAGGGTGGTTGTAGCCGCTACAACACAATTTCATCTATATTCTCCTCTTCAATCCAAGAGGGGATCTCCTTTCTGTAAGGTAGTACCTAAGCCTATCTCACCTCCTATCTATCCCATAGTATAGGCTTCCTAGGAGAATCTCAATTCCTAGTGCAATCATGTCCCAACGGTAGTTATACTTTAGACTTTTCAGCATATTAGATTTCTTTAAAAGTTTACAGAACTTAGTTAAGACACTCAAACATACGTCTAGGTCTTAAGGTTATTGTCCCATTTAGAAAGATAGAATGAAAAAGGAATAATGTCCTCAAATCACAAATCCAAAACTTAAAATTCCCTCAACTTAGCACTTGGCACAAGGAGAACATTGTTACCAACTACTTAGGCACCAAACCCAAGGTTTATTTTCACTAAGGTCAAGTTATTTTAGAATCTAATCAAATACTCTTAGCTTATGACTTTGGATTTTCCCCCCTTTAATAACCCTTATCCCCTTCTCATACAACTCTCATGGAAATCTAGGCATCCATCTTTCTGAATCCCTCTATCCAAAAACCAATAGTGTATTTTATTAAAATCGTGGTCATGCACATCTCTTACATTATAAACATTAACTCCTAACCATATCATCTTAGCTCATTATATTATATATATATATATATATAGATATATAGCGAGAGAGAGAGAGAGAGAGAGATTGCAAAAAATAGGGTTATTACAATTCCCTTCCTCTAATTTTTCCCCTATGCTCAGTGCATAATCTTCCTAAGGATCATTATATGAAATTTATACAACCAAATGGGTTTGCCTCTTACATGGCTTATTTTGGTTCTTGAGGTTGTAGTAGCTCCATTAAACCTTAACTACCCTTATGTCTTTGTTTCATAGATCATTGGTTTTCTAGTCAAAGATAGGAACTAGCTCAAATTGAAAGTCCCCTTCTCGCTCCATCTAAATATTGTTCTAGTCAATAATGTGATTGTGATCATGAACATAATTCTTCAATAATAAAAGAATAGTTTTTTCCTTTTGAGATAGGAAACCTCAAAAGATGCAACAAGGATTACACATGAGCACTCCCAAGGAGGAGGTCCTTTTGATCAATTCTCAAAGTGGAGCTTCTCACCAAGTCGGCATATAATAAAGAGTCTTCTTTGGGTAAATCTAATTTTCATATATTGTGTACTAATATACTTCCATTTCTCTTTTTTCTTGGTTTCTATTATAGTTTGTTGTGGAGATCTTATGAATAAATATGGTAATATGTGCTACTCTTAGGGTTTATAATTGAAATAATTATTTTCCCTTGTCACACTACTAGCTACCTGTAGAAAAGCTTTTTTTGGTAACCCTTGTGTAGGAATACATCAAACACTTATAAAGAATCATGGCTACAAAAAGGAAATAAAAGTATCATAAATAAATAGTGAAACGTGGAATTTTAGATTGGTACTTATATTGATGAGGTATTATGTGACATAACTCCCATGGTATTTTCGTTGGGAAGACCATCACAGTATTTGGTTTGATCCCATTATGTAACTATATTTGGTCTAATTCCCAACAACTGAAGTTGAAACTACTCTTAGCTGTGCATGCAAACCATGGGTGGATAATGTTGTGCGTTTTTGCAAATTTCATAATTTTCCATTTGAATTGAGTAAGTACAAATTGATTTAATTTTGTATGATAATTAGAAGTGTGAGGTACATTCCACAAGGGTGGTGCAGCCCCCAACTTAAATTTTTGAATGACCACGGTAATAGGTAGGATGGATAATGGAAGCTCATAAACGAAATTATTTCAAAGTAATAAATACAAGTTAAATAAACAATACATGATTTGATCTTACCACGGGTGAGGTAGAATTTGTACAATTGAAGGTTGATGCTACAGTGGATTACAATAATGTTGGTGTGTGATATGTGACATGCTATTAAATTGGCGGTAAAATTAGTAGGGTGCTTGATAAGCGACTGAAACCAAACATTATTTTTGTGATTTTGATACTTAGAAATGTCGACGGTGATCAATGTTATGAAATGAGAAGTGTGGAAAATTAGACGTACTGTTTTTCTTTAAAAGTAGTAGCAATTGATGAAGTTATCCTCTTAACAATAATGAATAACTGATAGAGTTGTTGATTGGCAAGTGCTAACAATTCACCAGCAAAAAAATATCACAACATCATTTCTAGAACGAAAATAAATATAGCAATTATTTAGATTTAGATATCTAATATGTAAACACACACACACACACACACACATATATATTATGGAAAGTGTCGGCAAGCTAGATTTTGCTTGCTACCAATCCAACTGCACTGCTAAGAGTTTT
>APFE031747476.1:10996-37448 GCA_000404065.3 Pinus taeda
GCCGAGTTTCTCCTATACTGGACTCGTTAAAATTTCACAGTAAAGGACCTGTTCTATTACAAACAGGAACGGACCACTCCTTCTTAGGGTTCGAACCAAAAACTAAGTTGGACTCATCCGAAGGATGAGCTTACAAACAAGCATATGTTATCCTCCTCAAGCTTGTAAAAAATAAAGAGGTACTTGCCAGAAATGGTGGGGAAAAAATGAGAAGAATGAGCCTATTTGATATCTTTTTGTCTCAAGAAAAACCTTACTACCACTCTTGAACACGACACTTATTCATTCACCTGGGTTGGGAAATCCTTTACCTCACAGTTGACAAAAATCACTTGACATTTTTAGCCGGGTTATGGGAGTCGACTTTGAGTCATTTATCACCAAACCATCTGTTGTGTCGTTATGTGTTCAAGAGGTCTGAAACAAAACATTCAACCGCAAAATACCTATCATTCATCATGTCATCATTGAGTCAGTCCTTGCAGCCACATTTCTTCAGAACTATGATTTCGTGTTGTGGGCTTGCCTGCGATGGGTCACTTTCTATCGACATGAGCACATTATCTAGAGAGTTGACTTACAAATTGTCAGTACCTTGGAGTCTGCATGCATCAATGGCAGGTTTATCGCCTTCGACGTCAGTTTTCATCATTGACTTGCGATCGAAGGATTCCATGAAATGTTTGACATCGACTCATTCATTCACATCTCATGGATTGTGCTGGGTACTTTGAGAACCATTGACATTACTGTTGGTCTCTCTCACGCTTGTTAACAGTTTACATCATTGACTGGTAATCAAGTGGTTTCTACCATGTTCGACATCGACTCATTTATTCACATGGCTAGAATCGTACCAATTCGGGAAGTAGGGATGAAGACCCTGGATCTAGTTTCCACCATCCAGGCTGCGAGGAATTTTGTATTCATTATATTGTAGACCAATCATAAACAGATGGCTGCGTCCATACTGTGTCTACATGAGTCTATGATTATGATGTACTATGAAATCATTCCTGTATCAGAGTAGTAGTTAGTCTGTTAGTTAAAGTTTTTGATCTGAGTATGGGAATGCCTACCTCAGCGATGATATAACCTTATACATGTGTTTTGTGTTGAAAATTGCAGGTTCTGACCAGGCTCTCCACAAGATAATCCTTGAACCGATAAATTACTTCACCCTTCCTAGATGATATAAAACCCTTATCTATTACAGGCTTCACACTTTAGGGGGCAATCTGTTACACTAAAATTTGTCACCATGACTATCTGTAGTTAGTATGGCTCCATCAACAGTCATATTATCCTCCTTTTCAAGCCTTATACCTCTGCTCTCCATGTCAAACTTCAAGAAAGAAAGAAAGTCATTTAAAATCATGTTTATCTCTAGGTACGCAGGTTCTCTCTACCTTTCCTGCGTGTACGCATCCCAAGCTCATTGTACCTGCGTACTTGTACGCTCTGTAAGTCAAGGGATGGGTGCGTACTCCTGTAAAGATCAAAAGGCACGAGTTTCATATTAAAAAAGTTACTTGTGGTCATTCTAGAGCATTCTAGAAGATTGTTTGACATGTATTGAGCGCCTCCAGATGGTTCATGCATCCCTATGAAAGAGGAACTTATCCCATCAAGAGAGGAGCTACCCCATCCAAAGAGGGGAGCCCATTGATGTTGGACCTGAATAACTTCCTCTAGAAAACTATAAATACAGGCATTGGGCCAGAGGAGGGGAGGTTGAAAGCTGAACATTCCAAAGGGTAGATGCTGCTGGAATTAGGACTTCCTTGTAGAAGCTTGTGAGGAGAGATTCCCATCCTTTCTTGTTTCATTTGGAAGTGGGTGAGCTTATCAAAGTAAAGGAAAACTGTTACTGGACCCTGGGAGGAACTTGCACAACACCAAGGCTCAGGTTGTAATGGTTTCTTTTGTTTCCTATTAATACAAATAAGTCCATTCTTCTCAACAATTTGTTATTAATGAGTTTTTTCATATACTCCTTGGTCTATATGTTGAATATGTTTTATTTTATGAGATATTCAGGTGCTATGTAATCGTTTGATTGTTAGTGAATGCAGGTTTCGAAGTGAAGGAGGAGCTCATCCGGATCAACAAGGCTGGACTACTACAACAGCGTTGGACTACAGGTAGGATCTAAAACACTTGATTTCTTGTATGGTAAATGCATGTTTAGAGAAGGATTGCTTTTAATTGTCTTGTTTGTCACTAGAAAGTCTTAGGCTTCTAGGGAGGTTGGTTTTGTCTGCAAGATTAACTCTTTCTGCATGACAGGCGTGTGAATCAATGAGCCGGTGTCGAACACCCAATGATGAAAACCTCGCGTCGAACACGAAGAACCTACCATTGAGGCATGCAGGCTCTAAGGCACCTGAAGGGAGTCTCTAGGTCATCTTCCTCGATAATGAGCTGAAGTCGACAGGAAGTGATCTTGATCGAAGGTGGGGCATAATGTTTCCCACATCATCAACACGAGAGAGAGAGGGATAACATGTTTTGTGTGAGATATGAGAGGGAGGTTGAGTATTCTGCAGAGGTCAACTTCTCTTGAACATATTGGCGGCACAACAACAGATTTGGCAGTATTTGATGTCAAATGATCAGGAGTCATAACGACAAGACGATGAGCCGATGAATGGTCAAACATGATAACCCAAACCTATGGAGGCAAGTGTGAAACAAGATGAGATGTCCCCACCCAGACACGAATGCAAACAAGTGTCATGTTCAAGAGCGACATAGTGCCGATATGACGATGATTACGATTCCTTTATTCCCCCACCATTTCTAGCGAGTACCCCGGTTATTTTTGGATGGCAAGCTTGACGAGGATAGCATATGCTTGAGAGCTGTCATCACGACGAAACCCGATGTCATTAAAGTTTTAACGAGTCTGACAAAGGAAAAACTCGGCATCTTTTCATGTTTAGAGAGTTTGAAAAGACAGCGAAAAGGAAACTACAGGGGTGTCCTTTTTCATAAAGTTCTGTCTCTCGAGCCCGAAAAAGTATAAAACTATGCTCGAAAGAACCACCAGGCCATTACGACCAAGGAGTACTTTTCGTAAGTGGTGACTTTGACCCAACAAAGTAAACAAGCGATCAAAACCACGTCGCTTCATGACCATTAACAAATTCGAAATGACAAAAATGCGACAATCTTTTTTAAGTTTAAACGGTTGAAAAAGAGCTTTAAAAGACGACCGCCCCTCGTTTCTTTTGACGAGTCGAGAGGGAGACTCGGCTATCTTTTCTTATTTCATGTCGAAAAAGAGCTTAAAGCCGACGTTTCAGAGCCAAGTGTGTATAAAACCGTTGTAACTCCACCAGCATGATAATCTGCACAAGGAAAACCACACGCATAAACCTGTTCGAAATGATATAGATAGCATGCATTAAAACATAGTAAAACTACGTTGGAACCAAGCATATGGTAAAAAACCACTATTAAAAACCCATATGGATTAAAATAATATTTAATTTCCAAAATTTTACCATAAATAGGAGGGTAAACCAAATTTTTTTACCATTGTTACCATTTGGAGCTTTGGAGCTGTGAGGTTGACGAACCAAATTCCACCCCGTACGAGCTCTGAAGGTCCTGCAGCTTGCACCCGGTAGGTTCATCTCTCCCTACGCTCCATTTTGAAGTGTTTTTACTGCATTCTAATGGTGGGAAGTGGTGGTTTGGGAGGATTTTTTGAAGCTCATTCCGCTCTCGGTCAGCGCAGATTTCCCTATCGAGTCCGTGCTGATCGAGAAATCTTTCCACTAACCACTCCCAGATCAGCGCGGAAAATTGATGTGCTTCCACGCCGACCCAGTAAAAATCAACATAGGGCGCCATTATCAGCGCGACTGTTTTTAAAACAGTCGCGCTAATGCCGTGCAACAAAATTTTTAATAAATGAACGTATAAAATTTTATGAACGGGGCCCTAATGAGATTTTTTTATTATGCATGGTATAATGGCGTTCATTTGGGAAGAACGCGCTCATGATAACGAGGAAATAGCGGCTTTTACCGATGTTGGGTGCCGAAATGCAATGCGGGCGTGCGGGTTGCTCAAATTCTTCCTAACCCCATGCCTGCGAGCATAGCCTGACCTTCTGGAGTACTTAATCAGGTTCTAGAATCCCACTAATGGGAAATTTGTGATCTCAGGCCACGATATCGAGTTTGATTATACTGATATCTATTTCTTGACCAGGTTGTCACGCTGAGGTGAGATGCCTATTCTGGAGGGGCAGCGACCCGAAGGTGATACTCTAGACACGTTGATGGCTCAAGTGTGCCCACGGGCACACAAGACATAGAGTGGGAAGGTGGAAATTCCTACGGTGGAGGACATCGTCCTTCGGACTATACTCTTTATGGTGACTCGGGTAGCGGGCTCCTTGGCCAATCACGAGGCTTGGAAGGCTCATCTCCAATTGGCTCTCGAATGTTTGAACCCAACCATATTCAACTGGGCAGCATCAGTAACAATTAGCATGAAGAGACAACTGACCAACTGCCATCGAGGTGAGTTGAAGCAGTTTGGTTACGGGTCGATCTTAGTCCCACTCATGCTGGAGCAGGTGCCGGTATTACAGCTACAGGATATGGTCTTGGACCCACCTAGGGGCCCCCGAGAGACGAGGGCCACACGATGGGGCGAAGTCATGCCACGAGGAGGTGGCGGTTGACCAGTGGCATGGGGAGTATATTTCGTAGAGTGGCTGGAGAGGCAGACTATCTTTGTTGAGGACTGGCCATATGTCGGGATAGACTTCCATGGAGATCTAGACATGCCGCTGCCTACTGGAGAGCAGTGGGACAACGGTGGTAAGACACTTGATCTCATTTTTTTATTTTTGATTTTTATGATGTTTTTGATTTTTTTATGATGTACATGTCCTAATGACAAACGCTATGTCATGTAGATGTGGGACCAGCGAGACCCCTTAGCTTGGCCCCAGAGGCGCGGAGGGATGCTCAGGGCATTAGAGCTCTAGCCATGGCTCCTCTGGGAGATGACATGATAGAGACCGTGATACGGAACCTCGAGGGTTTGTTGATTGGGATACCAGACTACCAGGGGATAGAGGAGGTCCCTATAGTGGCTCAGATTCATATAGAGGGGGTAGAACCTAGGATGCACCGCCTTTTGAGGCAGGTGGCATGAGCGACTGCGACCCATAGGGAGCACAACCCACCAAAGTAGATATCTAGGTCTTTATTGCCTACTGATGATTTTTTGAGAGACATGTATCTCAGATGTACGGAGAACACAGGCTCTATCCAGACACGTACACTTATTTTTGAGCGCCTCGGTGCACCACACAAGATATATATATATATACATGTTTTTATGGTTTATTGTATTTTATGCTTCTTGTATTATGTTGATTCACATATTATGCAAATGTCTGTCCAATACATAATTAGCTAATGCATCGGTTAACGTATTAAGTCGTCTTGGAATATGTTGATAAGTAATGAAACTAAAATCCCTTTCTAATAACTTAACATGTAAATACAACCTTAAAATGCAATGATCTCTGACGGAATAACGTCCGTTGAGCTGGTGGACTACAAGTTGAGAATCCAAGTTTACAACCAATGTGCGAATGCCGAGGTTAATTGCCTCAGCTAATAATTCAATCACAGCACTATATTCAGCAACATTATTTGTCGTACAACCCAGACACACCCCTTGAATATCTACTAACTCACCATGAGGATCATAGATCACCCATGCCACAGATGACAAGTTGCGAGTACTGCAGGAAGCACCCTCAGCAAAACCAACGTAAGGCGATCCAAACATCTGTTCAAGAAGTAAAAGACACAATAAGCGGCAATCATGTCGACATACCGAAATAAAAAACTAAATAAACACGCACACACAACACACTGCTGAAAGCATACGTATCTACAAAAAGAGAGATTGCCTGGACTCATGCATAATATTTTTTGAGATAAAGCCCATTTCGGGGCCTATCCAGGGGATTACCTTCATCATCTATAAGCTCATAGGCACCTTTTTGTAAAACTCTTTCCACAATATAGGGCCCATGCCACATAGGCTCGAGTTTTCCTGCCCCCAGCTTATCGTTAGCTTGATCATAGAGCAGTACTAGGTCTCCCTCAATGAAAGAACGAGGGTTAACAGCGTTATCGAAGTGATTTTTCACTCGCTTCTTCTGAGCTTCAATAGCTAGGGAGGCTAGACGACGAGTCTCATCCAGCCGTTCTAAGTAAAGAAGTCGCTCTTCTACTGGGGTAGTATCAGGGAGTAACTTGACGGATATCTTCAATGAAGGAATCTCACACTCAATAGGAAGGGTTGCCTCCAGTCCGTAAACTAACTGAAAAGGAGTGAAACCGGTGGCATCCTTCATGGAGGTAAGGTAGGCCCACAAAGCAGAGAACAACATTAGATGCCAATTGGACTTATGCATGCCAACAGTTCTTTGAAGCATTTTTACTAAAACCTTGTTCACAGCATCCACTTGACCCTTTGCCTGAGGATAGTACGGAGTCAAACTATCATGCCTAAGGCCCAACTGGGTTGTTAACTCGGTCATCATATGATTATGAAAATGTTTTCCGTGATCAGTGATGATGGCTTGGGGTACTCCGAACCACGAAATAATATGATTAAAAAAGAACTGCGCTGCAGTGTGACCGTCTTCTAACAATGTAGGCATTGCCTCGGCCCATTTCGTGAAATAATCTACAACAACAATGATGTACCCATGCCCCCCGGCCGAGCGAGGGTTACAGGTCACATAATCGATGCCCCATTTGGCAAAGGGGCCAACGGTTACAACGGGGTGCAATGGAGCAGGGGGTGCATGCATCTTCCGTTGGTAAATCTGGCACTCATGACATGAACGGATAGTAAGAATGCAATCCTTGAAAATGGAGGGCCAAAAATAGCCAGCACGGAGGATTTTCTGTGCAGTGGCATATCCAGACATGTGACCACCACAAGCACCAGAGTGGCAGTCATTCAGAACTCTCTCTGCTTCTTCGAAGGTCAAGCATCGACGAAGAACATAATCAACACTGAGACGGTACAGGTTGTCCCCAATGATGCGATATGGTCGGGATTGATGTCGGATCCGTCGAAGAGCGTCCTTAGAGGTCTCTGGATGGAAAGAGGATGTCTACAAGTAGACAATAATATCCTCGTACCAGGGACCGAGGGTGCTGATGAGGAAGAGAGTTTCGTCTGGAATGGAATCCTCTAACTGAGAGGGGCCAGCAGGGGATGGCAAAGAACACAACAGCTCGGAAAAGACAAGTGATTTCTTAGACTTGGCAGCAGTAAATTCCAAGTCAAACTCTTGGAGGATAACTATCCACTTCGAGTATTTCCCCCCAGCAATTTTCATGACAGAATATAGGTCATGGGGTTGCAATCGGAGATCACTGTCGTAGTATGCAACAAGATGTAGTGACGGAATCGTTGAACAACGCAAACAGCAGCGAGGGCCAACTTCTCGACCTAAGCATATCGAGTTTCCGTATCTAGCAAGTTGCGACTAAGGTAGTAAATAACATGTTCGATGCCATCGTCGTCATCTTGTACCAGAACCATACCGATGGTGGTATCAGCAGCGGCCAAATACAACGTATAATCGTGATGATAATTCGGTGGCCGCAACAAAGGGGCAGAAACTAGAAGAGTTTTCAGATGTGCAAAAGACTCCTCAGCTATGGCATCCCACTGAAATGCGGTGTCGCGTTTGAGTAACCGCGTGAAACCCTTTGCCACTTCGGCATAATTCGGGATAAATCGTCGTAAGAAATTAGCTTTACCCTACAGACTCTGCAGTTGCTGCAAAGAAGAAGGGGGAGGAAGATTCAAAATGGCTTCGACTTTAAGGGGATCCAAGCGGATGCCCTCTCGGGAGACGATAAACCCGAGAAGTCGGCGAGATTCTACGTAGAAGACACATTTATGTGGGTTGAGTCAAATATTGTAGTGTCGACAACAAAGAAAAATATCGCGAAGATGTGATGGGTGGTCTGAGCGCTTAGCTGAATGAGCGGGAAGGTCATCCAGATAAGGCTGTACGATGTGTCGGATATCGTGAAAGGCGTAAGACATGACACGTTGAAAAGTGGCACCGGCATTCTTGAGACCGAAAGGGAGCTTTTTGTAAGCGAAAGTACCCCACGGACAGATAAAGGTCGTCTTGTGTTGATCAGCGGGCGCGATATTAATCTGGTTGTAGCCAGAAAAGCCCTCCATAAACAAATATATTTCACTGCCCGCACACTCATCAATGAGTTGGTTAATGAAAGGTGTGGGGTAGTTATCTTTCGAGCAAGCTCGGTTAATATCGCGATAATTGACACAGACACGAATAGTACCCTGCTTTTTATCCACAGGGACAATGTTTGAGACCCAATCTATGAGTGGGATAGGATAAATAAAACCAGCTTTAACAAGTTTTTCAACTTCCGCTTTGATAGTTGCGGCCTTATGGGGGTGCACAGGGCGTAAACGCTAACGAACAGGTTTGACACCTGGATACGTAGGTATCTCATGCACTACAATGTTTGGATCAATGTCGGGCATCTCTTCATAGGACCATGCAAAGACGTCACGGAACTCACGAAAAAGCGCTATGTAGATTTGAATCTCCTCAGGAGTGCAAGTGACTCCGATATAGATGTTCTCAACAATCCCTGGTTTGACAAAGATGCTGATAGGTTGGGTCTACGTAATGTTCCCCAAATTCCCTTCAGATGATACTTGATAGATTTGAATGCGCGTCTGAAGAGGTTGTGAAGGGAGACACAGAGCAAACCGACCGAGACAAGCCAACGTTTCCCGGAGGGTAGGGAGAAACGAGGAACAGTGGTGAAGATGGGACCACGAAAATTCCTTGAGAGACATGGTCTCTATGATGGCTTCCTCGAAAGGAAATATTTCCTTTAATGGATCCGTGGAGGCACATTCTCCAAGCCAGGGGGAATAGTCGTATGAGTCAAGAGCTCCGCTTAAAGAAGCGAGTTGAGCAGGAGGAGCTGATACAACAGCGATTTTGATTTAGTTGAGCTCGGCGGGACTCAACGACATCTCCTTGTCCCACGATTCTATCTGGTCAATGGGGGGGAGGACCCAAGGATTAGAACGAACCGAAATCATACTGATGGAGGCGAGGTTGGGAGGTGGGAGGGAGAAAATACCCATGAGGGTGGGATCTTTGAAGAGCCCGGCTCCCACACTCTCAAAAGGAACCGAGGTATGTTCGACGAAAGGCACATTTCCTTCAGAAGAGGAAGCGAAGAAGGAGAGCTGGTCTACCATGACAATTTTCCCTTGGTGAGGGAAACGGATGACATGGAATAGGGATGAAGCCACGGCATGCATGGCATACGTCCAACTCCGGCCCAGAAGGAGGTTGTAAGTAAGATTTGCGTCAATGACCTCAACTTCTACTTCAACGGTTTTCCCTTCTAAAGTGATTGGCAATCGTTGAAGAATACCATAGTGAGGAGATTCTCTCCCATCAAAAGCTTCCAACATCATAGGAGACTGGCTCAGAGTCGGAGACCCGATCGCTTTCCAACAAGAAATAGACATGATGAAAGTTGGTGCGCCCTCATCAACAACTGTACGATGGATCGTTTTTGAGTTGATGATGACTTGTATAAGAAAAGCGATCTGATGAGGCAGCCTTGGGACATGACTCTCGAGATCAAAGGTAATCAGATCTGAATCTGCCGGGTCGATGCCACCAATGGCCGATAGCAGGGACTTCCTCTGACGGGGGCAGCTCTAGAGAACTTCTAAGGTAGACATAGCCGACGGAGCCTACGCTAAATCCTCAACTATGCTATAGTGTTGAGTAGCACGAGCATTTGGGTTGTAAGATGATCTCCTGAGTACTCCCTTGGGAGGGGGTTGGATGGTCATCTCATTACTTGGTCTCTCGATGTGGAGTGGACCAGAGCTGGATGAAGGAGCGCTTGAGGGAACCTCGCGCTCCTTCCCGACAGACGACAGATACTCTTTTGTTCGAGTCGTTACATGAACGGGAATGGATCCATCCATGAAGAATTGGGAACCAAAGGGAGAAGAAGATGGATCAGCCACCATTTGAGTTTGTTGAGAGCGGAAAGGTTCTTTAAGAACCACAGGAATCCCGGGAGCGCCTTTCAACAAACAGCTAACCTCGGACTGCCTTGGGCAGTCCTTAGTGTAGTGATCCTCCTCACAAATGAGACAAGGATATTTGGGTTTGTGCTTAGCTCCTTCCTTGGATGGAAGTTTAGAGGAATCATGTTTTGGTTGTTCAGACTTATTTTTTTCTTTCCCCTTCTTCTTTCCTTTCAAGGCCTTACTCACTGTGGTGGACTGGACGGCATTAACCTCGGAAGTACTTCCAAAATTTGAACCACCCTGAGAAGTGTTTTCGTTAGAAGCATCCGACTTTTGCTTCCCAGGGTTCGAGGATGATTTTTTGGACGACGGACTCACAGAGCCAATAACTCCATCGACAGATGGCTTCGGTGGATCCTTGGATGTATCGGGTCTCGGGGCATCAGGAAAATACTCATACAAAGTACCTGACTGAGAGTAAACTAAGTCAAGGTATTGAGCACGCACGATCACTTGCTCTTCAGTCACGCAGGCTCCCATAGCAATGTCCCGTGCAATCTTAGGGACAAAGGAAGTCCTGAACCAATCGGTGAGGAGTTAATCAGGAATACAAAACTTGATCAATCGGTGACGCCTTCTCCATTCATGTATATGATCAGAGATGTGCGTAGCCGTATCCTGCTTGAGAGACATAAGGAGATGGGTCCTTGTCTCGTACCAAATGGGTAGCTGAAAATGAGTGAGAAATGCCATAGCCAACGAATTAAAATCTTGAAAAGACGCACGGGTCAATTCAATGTACCATTTAGTGGCGGAGCCGGTGAGAGTCCTTTGGAACAGGCGAAGTCGAATCGAATAATCAAGGCATGAATTGGACGAACACCATAGGTGACAAGTCATTACATGGGCCTAAGGATCCTCTCTAGCTTTGCCGTCGAATTTGGGACAGTCGTCGTGTATTTTAGTTGGAACTGGTGGCCATTGTGGATTATGCAAAATAGGATCATTTGTTAACTTCGACACATCGAGCAGTTCCAATGTCGCTAGAAATGGTAGCTGCGGGTTGAAGGACATCTGCAGATATGAGGTAGTGCCGGAGTTCCATCCAGCTGCCCGTTGCCTCCACTAACCTTGTCCGGATGGACCAGGTCCAAACGGACCCTGTTCATAGGAACTTTGTCCATAAGGGTTATATCCGTAACCGAATGGTTGATACTGGTTCCGCCCCCCAGCGCCCCATTGGTTACCATACTGCCCTGTAGGTTGCTGATAAATTTGATAAGGGTTGACTTGCGGTTGTTGTTAATTTTGATACGGGGCAAATTGATTTTTCCCCTGGGGTTGCTGGTATCCATACGGTTGCTGGGCTCCATATTGAGCCTGGGAACCAGGCGGCATTTGATAAGAAGGTTGGGATTGGTACCCACCTTGTGGCTAGAGACCAGTTTGATTCTAGGGTTGGTAACCAGGTTGAGGCTGAGAAGTAGGAACCATCTGCATGCCCGGTTGAGCCGCCCTAGAGAGATATCATTGCGAAGACTGAGGTTGGGCCATCTGGCCGGAAGGTTGTCCTGGTTGGATTTGAGATGGACCTACTTGCCCAGAAGGTTACGCTTGCTGGGCGTTTGGTTGTCTTTGCGCAACCGAAGGTTGTCCTTGTAGACCAGATGGCTGACTAGGTTGAGCATTGGTCTGGCCTTGTTGTGCATAAGGCTAGCCACCTTGCCCAGAAGGGTAGCCTTGTTGGTTTCCAGGTTGTCCTTGCTGCGTGTAAGGTTGTCCCGGGTTCCCATAGGGTTGAACCGAAGGGTATCCCTGCTCGGGTCCAGGTTGTCCTTGTTGAGCATAAGGTTGTCCCATGTTTCCAGAAGGTTGCCCAAGATATGTATAAGATAGACCACCAGAGGCAAAAGGTTGTCCCTGATAGGGTTTTCCTTGCAAGCCTCCAGGTTGCCCTGGATAGGTCTGGCCATAATACTCCTGCCCATGATTAGGCTACGAGTAGGATGGTTGACCCTGGTAGGGTGGTCCTTGGGATGGCTGCCCTTGACCTAGACAGAATTGGCCACCACCATAACCGGTGGTACCCCAAGCCACATTCAACAGAATTGTACCCTCAATAGTGGGTTTAGTTGGCAGGGAGGTATACAAATAATGATTGACAGGATCATAATAAGGGCCTTGCCCACCTGGGTTTTTGACAGCATGCAAGTACTGAGAATATGCCCCCCTGCTGAAATGGGATCAGAAGAAGGTTGGGCACCACTTGCAGGATGAGAAACTCTAGCAGCATGTGCCAATGGACCACTACATACCGGGCCTCGGGACGGGCCGGCAACAGTAGTTACAATAGAAGATGTCGTAACAGCACTAGCAACTGGAGTCGATGATGCGACATAAACGGTCGGGTTGGTTGGAACTAATGTGACAACAGTATGGTGTACCTGGGAAAAAAAAGGTCCCGTAGTGGGAACACTATTATTATCCCACATAGAAGAGGAACTCATAGAGACCATAGCATCCCTTAGAGATCTATAGCGCACTGGCACTGTGATACCGAGAGGTGTAACAGTGTAGGGCGTAGAGATAACCGGGGATGTAGCCGAGATGAGAGTCTCAATACTTGACATAACGGGCATTCCACTCGATACAGGAGATGTATCTTCCATGTCAGAAGAAGCCATCGGGGATGAAACACCAATAGGAGTAGAGGGAAAATCCTCTTCAGAAGGCTCCCAAACAGGGTTCCAAAACAAGTCGTAAAGCTCGTCCTCTGGAGCACGAGAGTTCAACAGTTGGACACTTGGAATAACAGGGAAAGTGTCACCACAAACTGGTGTCTCAGGGGCAGCAGAAGAAGGAGACCCTTGGTCACTTGGGATGGGACACGGGATATATGGATCTGCTAGGATGATCAAACAAAAATCCTAGACAAGCTAACGATAGAAGACCCTACTCAAAACTAATGCAAACAAGATCTAACAAGGTAAATGTAATCGTGCTCGAATAAATTTTTAAGACATTAGGACACAACTTGACCTTTTCATGTTTTAAGAGTCGAGAAAAGGACAAATTACGACTCTAGTCGCCTTCAAATATTTAATGAGCCCGAAGTGGCAAATGCTAAATAGAGCCTTTTCTTTTAACGAGTCTGAAAAGGATCAAAAAGTGACTGCTCTGGAGAAACTAGGCAAGGGGTTTACGAAAATTCGTAAAACTGCATATACACCTTAGCGATCATATGAAAGCCAAGGACTTTCCGTACGGCAGTCAATCTTCCTGAATGTTGCGTACGGTGCGTTACGGGCTGTAAGGCGGCAAACACAGCTTCCTATGGATCAAGGATGATAACCTAGTGGAGTCTCCCCATATATACGCGATGGTACGTGGGAGCACAAGTCCGTACTAGACCACAGTTGAAATCACACAAGGAGGAATCACCCAACCTTAATGTGAGAACAAAAGTGACGAGGCTTAATGACGCCGGAGCACGTCTCTAGCCTAGACCTCTAGAATATGAGCGTTATGTTCCAATGCGTTTTTCAGTTCATTCGATTTATTTTAAAGTTGATCTTGAGTTACGTTTCGGTTTTCAGGTCCTACCGTATGTAATTCCTCAAAATCCATAAATGCACTCTATATGCCAAAACATGTCATTCCATTTGATGAATGCTAATTACAAAAGAGTTTAGAGAGCTTTCATACAAACGAAACGAACACAATCAATCAAAGAATTTCCCTAATGCAGCTAATGGAAATCACTAAACTTTTCTTTAAGATTACAAATCTACTAATCAAAATGAAAAGTCCTAACTTTCATTAACTATCACAAAGCAAAAGATATTTTCTTTTTCAATAATGACAAAATGCACTAAAGATTTCTTGAGAAATAATAACAGACAAATGTGGAAAAGAACCGGTTGACCCCAAACAACTGTAATCCATGCCCGGGTAGTGAAAAGAAATCAAAACAATGTTGAAATTGATTCAACAACAATCACTTAAACAACCAAGCAAAAGCAAGCAAAGAGGAGGGTTAAATCAAACCAACAGCAAGCAGTAAACGAACCTTTGCAAATGAGTAACCAAGCAAAGCTGATCCAACAATGTTGAAACAATAGAACTAGGTCACAAAGCAAAAAACAAGATTCACTTCAACAAAACTCGCAAAGAAGTGCTTCAATCTTTAAGCAATAAAAATCAAGTCATAAACCAAGTGAAAAAAGCAGGGGACAGCAAGACCAACAGGTTCAGGAGGCAGAATTGAAAAAATTCAATCCTACAGGAGTCAGCACGGGTGGAACGCAGCAACAGGGCACTGATAAGAAACTACGCCTAGCAACAAAGCGATGTCAGCGCGGAAGAACACGACTTAACTGCGATGGTTCGATTTCAAGAACCGTCGTGACTGTTTGGTGTATTTACGCAATTATCAAGAAATCACAGAAAAGGCTAGGTGATGGCAGCGCAACTGTTTTATAAAAAACCGTGATGAAGCCAAAAAAGGACCACAATCAAGCCAAAAACTCCCAAACCAAGGTAATCACTCTTTAAACAACCAAGGAACTTCCCAGACCGAACCAGGAAACCTAAAAGCAGAGAACTAATCCCCAAACTTCTAAAAGAGAGAAAAAATCTAATTCAAGGGCAAGATGAACAAGAAAAGGACAAAAGCTAGCTCCAAGTTGTTCAATTTGTAAAAAAACCGGAGATTGACTGAAATGGCTTTGATATACTTCGCTAATGCAGAGCAATAGCGTTTCGAAGGCTAAGTGACCATGCTTCAGGCTCCGTCTAAGGCTTACAATTCAAACAACAAGGTAAACATCCCAAGCGGAGTCACCAAATTGTTGTGTAGGTAAATCCCCTCTGGGACAAAGGCGATCCTTATAGCCTAACTGAGGTCTAGCAACAATCAAGCAACGCTAACACGTAGGTTCCTAATTGAAAAATAAAGGCCAAGATGAGAGTCTACCTTGAATCCAACACTTATATTCGTAGAAGGGTTGTCGCTTCCGTTCTTTGTCTTTAGCTGGTCGCAATCCTCACGATCTCCGTGAACATACACCTGCACAAGCAAAGGACAAGACAAATACAAGCATAAAATCCGGGAAATGCAACTATGTACCAGTCAGAAAAGATACAACTCAAACATCATAATCGAAGACACATGAGTGGAACCATAATGATAGTCGTTTATCTTATTAATAAAACAAAAGAGAATACAACCAAGTCCTGACGTCAAATCCTCTTTTGGTTGGGTCCAGCCAGCAAGCCCTTCAAGCATTCACCCTTGAAAGTAGATAGTCCAAGACAACTCTCTCTCTTACACAAGTTTACACTATATGGAAACACTTCATAGCCTTCCTTAAGCACTATAGCAATCCCACACTTATCACACCAGCTGCCTATCAAGCTTACAATACTATCAACAATGCTCTAAACACAATCAATTCCAAACTAGCAGCTCATGGCAATGGTGGAGGCTTAAATAGGAGAAGGAGTCTCCATGAATGGTGTGAGGATGAGCTTATCTCCAAGTAAGGTGGCTCAAATGACGAAACAAACATGCCAGAGAAGGGAGGGCGACATTTACAAGGCCAACAACTAGGTCTGGAGTCATCTGGAAGGCCGGCTGTTAGAACAAACTCACCCAAACTAGATCATCGCAGGTGCATAACTACACTGGAGCGCTGACATCACTGCTGAATAACAAGGAAAGTCATCTCAGCGTGATCAGATATAAGGAACAACGCGCTGTCACATGAAATTTGACCAGCGCGGGAAAGGCGTGTGCTTCCGTGCTGGCAGCGCATTGAGTCTGTTTAGGAGCGCTCATCAACGCGTTTATTTTTACAACAATCGTAATGATAGAGGAAACTTTGGCAAAGTGGGTCATTTGGACACATTAGAAAGCATGGGCATGATGAATTTGGTCTCATGACATAGTAGGAAGACTGACAGGGAGACAGTGACAAATTACTGTGTAACACCATCAATTAGGGGATGGAAAGTTGTGGATTTAGTGAGCTTGGTGTCCAACATCAACCGAAGAATGGACCAAAATGTACTCAGGAACCTATTGTCCCGATCTGAGATAATAGTCTATGGGATCCCAAAGTATGCCCACACTCGTTCAAAGAAGAGCTTAGCAGTGGCTTCTATTGTGATATTCTTCTTGCATGCCATCAGAATGGCCATCTTTGAGAATCTGTCGACGACCACAAAAACACAGTCATTTCCATGCTTAGTAGATGGAAGGCCCAATATGTAATCCATGCATATGGATTCCTAAGGTCGAGTAGGGGTAGGTAGTAGAGTACAAAGGCCTTGCTTCTTGATGGTCAGTTTGGCAATGGCACAGGCAATGCAGGATTTGATGTACTTCTCAATGTCTTGTTGAAGATTTGGCTAGTAGAAATACTTTTGCAGTACTGCCACTGTTTTCTCAACCGCTAAATGCCCAATGGACCAAATGTAGTGCGCTTCCCAAATCATATTGGCTTGCTCACTTGAAGGAACACAAAGGTTTCCTAGGTGGCATAGTAGGGCATCCTAGAGGTGAAAATCTGGCACTTGCGGATGCTCCAAGAGTATCTAGTATGTGTGGTCAAACTCTAGGTCTCTTTTGTTGAGAAGTGACCAATCAGAAGTCTCGTGCCCACAAGAGTTGAGCATGGTGGTTAACACCATGATCAGTGGTCGGCTGAGGAAATTCGCAACATTGTTGGTGCTACCCTTCTTATACTTGATATTCAAATGGAACTGCTGCAGGTATGTGGACCAATTTTTATGGCAATTATTCTGCAGCTTCCCTTGCGACTGTATGAACTACCGGGGTCAGTGGTCTGTGTGGATGACCGTTTCCTTCCCCAAAATGTGTTGGAAATAACACTGAGAGGGGGGTTGAATCAATATTTACAAATCAATAGCTTTTTCATTTCCATAGTTAGATTGATATACGCTACTTCATTGAAGGTAACTTGCATGTACACGCAACAGTCTTTAAGGCAACCAACGTATATCCAACAAAATTATGATTAATTTAATTCATCATAAGTTGATCTTTAATCAGCGCATGAATACTTCATTAACCATATAAATAGTAACCATATGCATTAATAATAGAAAAAACCATCAAACATACGAAACAAAGATGAACACCAAGGTTTAAGGTGGAAACCCAATGCGGGACAAAAACCACCTGTTGCTATCTTCTTTCAATATAAGAAAAACCTGCTTACAATCTTGCACTAGTGTAGACTCATACCAATACACAAGCACCCAGCTGCAGAAGGCTAGAACCTTCTTTTGTTCTCCGACTTCTACTAGAATGGAGCTACAACCCCCTAGCTCTTGTACTAGCCAATCTGTTTACTAGTACATAGGTGTTGGCCTACAGAATGGTCAAACCTTCACACATTTTCTAGATACTACTGGAAGGGAGCTCCAACCCCCTAGATCTTATACTAGCTTATCTATTTACTAGTTTGTAGGCGCCAGCCTATAGAAGGCTCCAACCTTCACTCGTTTTTTAGCTGCTACTAGAATGGAGTTCCAACCCCCTCGCTCTTGCATTGGCCGATATGTTTACCAGTACATAGGCACTAGATTACATAAGGCTATGACTTTCTCTCTTCACCATGGACCACATTTCATAAATTTTCATATTGGATACTCCTAGAACACAACACCACAATTTGAAGGCCTTGTTTCATCCAATTTTCATATTGGACCCATCAACAACTTTTAAACTTAAACTGCATCAACCAACAGTCAGTTAATCTGAACAATCAGAACACTGTGTTGAACCTGGAAACACACGTCATCATTCTGAACCAGTTTTAACCTCAGAAACCATGCATCAGACTATATACGCTACTTGGCTAAACCCAAACTACGTGTATATGCTACTTCCATTAAACAAACCTATGTATACCTCCAAAGCTACTGCAAACATAAACTTTTGAATCAAGTCTATACCAACTAGCAATATACTAAACATCTACTATCAACTTATAGAGCTTTACACAGGCAGTAATAAAGATCACTTCTTCTCACTTACATAATCAATCTATCAAATATCGAAATCCTTAGTCATTCAGTTTTACATTCAGATCTAAGAAGACATCATTGAAAAACAACAATAAAACACTAACACTGATCTGATAGATCAATCATCCCTAAACATCAAGTTTTTCTTTTACACACGCTACTTGGAAGAGCCTAACCAACGTGTATACACAACCTCATCAAAGAAAACTACCATATAGACTTGCAAATACTTAGTTATAACAATTCCAGACTTCAGACATACCCATATCATCACTTATAAAGGATAAAATGTGCGTTAGCAATCAAATCTAGCCTATCCATTATCAGATCTCATAATGATAAGTCATTATGATACTGATCCATCTTTAGATCTCATCCATCATCAAACACTTAGGTGCATACTTAGTTTAGATCAAGTAAAGCATTAGAAACCCATAACATGGATATTTTCTTTTGATCTAAGACTTCATAAGATATTCATTTCTTGTGCACTTAGTCCTTTGATCTTCTCCTCCTTTTACACTTAGATCCTTTTTCAATACCTCGAACCAATACCTTGGAAAAATGCCTAGGGTCAATACCTCGAACCAAATACCTCAGACCAATACCTTGGACCAAAATACCTTCGACCAAATACCTCGGACAAAAACCTTGGTTTTCCAACATGTACGCGCTTTTCCTCCTGTGGGAGTGCATGTATACATATATTCTCTTTTTGTTCTATGGACCGGCGTGTATACGTTGTGTTCACTAAGTGGAAATGCGTATACTTCTTAAACTACTTTACATCAATATTCTCCTTTACCTTATTTATTCTGATCAGTAAACCTTACTTCCATCTTCTTGTTTTTCTATACCATTACTTTGGTCCCTCTAAATAGACCTATTATAATGTGATTTTCCATTGTACATTACTTCTGAATAGATTCCTTCGAACTACCCTCCATTTTGTCAAATATGTAAACACAACTGCCATGCATTCTGTCATATCTGATATCTCTCCTGTAGACTCATTTAGTTATGTGGATTCATCTAGTTTCCATATACAGGTGAGTTGTTCTACTACAAGTGGGTTGCCATGAAGTACAATACATGTATCATAATGCCAAGAATCTCCCCCTTGGGACTTGATGGCAACCATGTTAGTGTTGATTACTACAAGCTGTAGAAATGGTTAGAGATAACAAGCAACACCAAAATACTCTCCCCCTTTGACATCAAGGGCCAAGGGCGGATCAAGATACTCTCCCCCTTTGATATCAAGGGTAAAGGGATGACCAAAATGAAGACTTTCATATCTGTATAGATGAATATGCACATTGATCATGCTCCCCCTAGGCACATGCTGAATTCTTTGATTAAACTCCCCCTTTGTTCATGTTGAGATGCACTATACCATCCATGCTCCCCGTGAGCACATGCAGAGTATGCAAATAACATGACTCTATAACTCAACTATGTGAGTATGACCTCTCTATTACCAATGACTCATACATACATCAATCTCCCAACCAAGTGGGGATATACCAAATTTGACTCATCTACCCAACCAAGCAGGGATATACCAGATGTTTATACATGACTAAAATATAGCAATTATTGCATGGTGGGGGTATAAATTACATCATATGAACAAAAGGACTTCTTAAAAGACTATAACAGATAGAGACATATTATTACATCATGGGCCTTTATATGGCGTTTTCATTGAGTGATATATATGATATTTATAACAAAGACCAAAGATCTAAAAAAGACCATGATAGTCATCATCAACTATCATATACCATATATGATCTGCACCATAAGAATCTGTCAAAAACATCCAGACCTGCAACCTGTATATGTTCATCATCAATTCTGAAGATATTAAAAAGTAAATATCATCAACCTGTGACAAAGTATGCCACACATAGATATCAACTCATCCCCTTCATCTCATTAAGATCAACTTGCTTCGTTTCCTTAGTAGAAAGAGCCTTATCATAACCTTCCATGAATCAACTAAGCATATGTCATATCTCCAATCAGTAACACAATCATTCACATCATATCATATGTATGTGAAAATGCCATAGTCATCATCTATGATCATAACATCAACATCAAGAACTGCATGATCTTTCCACAAGAACCCTTAATATATCCACCATGTATCATCACTTGGGAACATTCCACATCTGATAAGAACTAACCATGATAATCAACATATGTGAGTATCAAACCTATTATCATAAAGTAAGAAGGCATCATCATTATGTGACTAAGTAAGCCATGTGTCTGAATATCCATGTATTCAAATAACTATGCCTACAATAACACCATTCTCTTGGCCAACCTACAATATTATCATTATGAAACTTAAGTAATCACCCATGTATCTATCATACTGTATATTCACCAAAGAGATAGCAATATGTATCTAGAAAACCATGCACTCATAGTCATTTGTCAAGCTTTCTTGATACCATCAACAACAACAATCCTCAACCATATGACAGTCAAGAACTATAGGAATCCTACATCATAACTGCACCATATGAACTTTATGCATCTTTGAAGGCATGATGACAACAACGCAAAAGAAATGAGTGGATCATAATCAAATAATGAAGTTGTGTACTCAAGCTTTTTACTTCTTCTTGTCCTTATGAAGATCACCATGTAAGAAACATATATGTATTGTATGCATCACCAAAAATTCATCCATAATCATCCATAAATATAATCTGAATAACAAGTATGTAACCCCAATCAATACAAGTATCATCTGTGACTTCATCATAGGCAACTCATAACCACAACATACCATGATGTATAATTCAAACATAAGCATCATCACCATTGACACTAAACATTAGGTACCAAAGAATTCTAAACATATTTCTAATAATGCATTATTAAAAGTATAGCATATTCTCCCCCTGAACCTATGCCACTTGTTCACTGTTAGATTTGATCATTGCATATATCAGTAAGAAATATCAAGGCATCATCATCAATCATATATACATCAAGTCGTCAACAATTTATGAGGATCAAAAGAAATTATAAATAAAATACGCAGAATGTAGTCATTAATAATCAAGATAGAAAAGATAATTGATAATTTTCTGAACCATATCAAATCATTTTTCTGAGTCTGTCCCACTGCTTCTTCATCAAACCAACATATACATGACTGTGCAGCTTCTAACTCACATATATATATGACTTGTCTTCATGATAATTGTGTATGAGAACTAGAACACTGAAATTTTATACTTTTAGTTCCTCCTGAGTCTATTATATTTGCATACTTAGCTATGCCACATATTTATGGTTGTACTTCCTTCTTCTTCCATACCTTGGAGTGTGATGATGTTTTCTCCTTTTGGTATGTTGGCTGAAATTTTCTCTTGCACTCTTTTGCAATATGCCCAAACTTGTTACAAGCATAACATCTTATATGTTTCATATTCCCTCTATAGTAGTTAATGGCTTTGTGACCAAACATATTGCAAGAAAAACAATATCCCTTGAAGTACTTGGAAGCTGATGATCTTTCTATATGACAGTTATTAGCTTGAACCATTCTACTTTTGCATCTGGCTGCAACAAGTCCAAAATTATGACATATAAAACATTCAAGATTATTCATAAAAGGAAAGAACCGATTATCACTTCCATGGTTAGGAGTAAATGATTTTATTTGAATACTTTCTTTCCTTGGTCGTTGATGGGGTTGAACTCTTATTTCCTTATTGAGTGTTTCAAATTTTGCACTAGAGTTCCTTGCTTCAGTTTGAGCTAGATTCACCTTTAATAATTTCATGAAAACCAAGACCAAATTTGATGGCACGAGACCTTTGACTATTAAGAATATCATCCAAAATCTTAGTACTATCTTGAAATCGTAAAAGTTTATCCTTTTCTTATAATTTACCTTTTCGGATATTTACCTCAACCTGATATTGCTCTTACTTTTCAAGATACTACTTCTTCATGATTTCTTCAACTTTTCTTCCTTCTTCCACTTGTTACCTTAATTTGAGAAATTCATTTTTTTGTTCTTCAAGTGCTTGGAGTAGTTATTCATTCTGCTTATTTGAATTTTTGAGATCTTCTTTTATAGAAATGTCCACAGCGTCAAGACGTTCACAATAGTTGGTTCCTTTTATAAGTTCCTTGGTTGTTGTGCCTTTTCCATTCACTTCATTTCTCAATGATGTCACTTCATCCTGCAGCCTTTGACTTTGATCTTCCTTTTCCTCGTATTGCTTCCTTACATTGTTTCTTTCCTCTAACTAAGCCTTTAACCTTGTAATATCTTCTTTGTAGGTATGCTCCCTTTTTCCCAATAGATATTGTTGATATCTAATTATGCCTATGAGCCTTTTAAATGCTACCTCTATTTGATTTCTTTCTCTTTCACCCATAAAAGAAAATTCAGTTGTTTCGCTGTCACTTTCATTATCTTCAAATGAATAGAGAAATGTATCACCAGAGGACAAAAGATTCATATCTAATAGTTCTTTTGCTTGTTCATCTTAATTTTGAGGTGATTATGAATATGAAGAGTTGCTTCCACATAAAGGCCAATCGTCTCTCCCACTGTCATAGTTCCTTTGAGATGTCTTCCTCTTTTGAGATTCTTTCTTCTTTAGCTTCTTTCCCATTGTTACTATGGATCTCCTTTAAGTGATCAAGCTTCTGTCAAAGGACCCGCTCTAATACCAATTTTTGGAACTAATACTAAGAGGGGGGGTTAATCCGTATTTACAAATCAATATCTTTTTCATTTCCATAGTCAGATTTATATACGGTACTTCATTGAATGTAACTTGCATGTACACACAACTGTATTTAAGGCAACCAACGTATATCCAAAAAACTTATGATTCTGGTAATTTATCATATGTTGATCTTTAATCGGTGCATCAATACTTCATTAACCATATAAATAGAAACCATGTATAGTAATAACATAACAAACTGACACACATAAGAAATACAAATGAACACCAAGATTTAAGGTGGAAACACAATGTAGAACAAAAACCACCTGTTGTTATCTTATTTTAATATAAGAAAAACTTGTTTACAATCTTGTACTGGTGAAGACTCATACCAGTATGCAGGCACCCACCTATAGAAGGCTACAACCTTCTCTCGTTCTCCAGCTTCTACTGGAAGGGAGTGTAAGAATTTACAGGGTAAGTTCCTCAGACAGAACACCAAAAGGACACTGCTCACAAACAGATCACAGATCAATACACCAGTATTTTGACATGGTTAAAACCGTCAGAGAGGGAAACAGTCCATGGCCTGCGCCATCGTGGCTACTACAGACAATTTATTAATAAAAGAATGAAAATTTACATAAGCTTCTCTCATGCACGGTTAACCTACAAATTACCCTCCATGCGCTTTAAATAGAATTCATGGACCAATCGGGTGTCAAGCCACGGATCAAGTGTCGGTAATACCGAGGAGAGAATGAACCGTCGGATCACTACATATCGTGACCGTCGGATTGTAAGTTACAAAATGTACAACGGAAAAGAAACACACTATACCTAACTCTATACCTAACTCTATACTAGACCAAGTTGAACTTAACTATTTCCTATGTGTCGGAATATCCTAACATCCCCCCTTAAGAACAACTTGGGATAGGATTGAAGGATTTACAAATATGACACAATAGGAGAAGGAAGGAGGCACTAGAGCCTATCCCCCCTTAGTGACAACTTCCTGAACTCCAACCATAAATCGAAGTTTAGTAAAATTCGCCTCTGTGAGAGCCTTTGTGAAGATGTCTGCAACTTGATCATCTGTTGAACAATATTGCACTTCAAGAACATGGTCATGAATGAGCTTTCTGATGAAGTGCATGTGTAGTTCAATGTGTTTGCTGCGCTGATGATGAACTGGATCTTTGCAAAGCTGAATGGCACTTTGATTATCGCACCAAAGTGTAGTCGGATGCTGCTGCTCAAAGCCAAATTCTGATAGGATCTAACGAAGCCACAAGGCTTCCTTACTAGCTTCCATGGCACCATGATACTCTGCTTCTGCTGACGAAAGAGAAATGGAAGACTGTTTCTTACGAGCCCATGTAATAGGTCCTGAACCAAGAGTGAAGACATAACCGGCAGTAGACTTCCGATCATCAAGGTCACCAACCCAATCAGAATCAGTGAAACCAACTAATAGAGGAGTTGCTTTGGCACTGTAATGAATCCCAAAATGTACTGTACCTCGTACCTCGAACATAACGAAGTATTCTTTTAGCTGCTTTCCAATGAATTTCATGGCGGTTTTGCATAAAACGAGCAACAAGGCCAACATCAAAGGAAAGGTCAGGACGAGTATGGGTTAAATACAAGAGTTTTCCTACAAGTTGACGGTATAAGGTAGCATCAACTTCAGGAGAAGTACAAGAGACTGAAAGTTTGACTCCAGACTGAAAGAGAGAAGGAGCTGGCTTACAATCTTCCATGTGAAAATGACGAAGAATATCACAAGCATACTTGGACTGGGAAAGGGAAATACCCTCCTTGGATTGCAAGACTTGAAGACGGAGAAAATAGTGTAAGTGTCCTAAGTCTGTCATTTCAAATTTCTTTTTAAGGCTGGACTTCACATGGTTTATAAGGTTGGGATCACTACCAGTAAGAATAAGATCATCAACATAAAGAACAAGAATGATAAGAGAGTTGCCCACTTTCTCGGTGTAGACAGTATTGTCAGAATGACACCTAGAAAAGCCAGATTCTAAAAGAAAGCTATCCATTTTGGCATACCAAGCCCGAGGAGCTTGCTTGAGACCATAAAGAGATTTATTAAGTCGACATACAAGGCTGGAGTCTGTTTGGATGAAGCCAATGGGTTGTTCCATATAGATTTCTTCATGCAAGTCCCCATGCAAGAAGGCAGATTTAACATCCATCTGATGGACTTCCCATTTTAAAGAGGCAGCAAGGGAAAGAACAAGGCGGATAGAGTTCATTTGGCAACAGGGAGAAGGTTTCAGTGTAGTCAATGCCTTCAACCTGTGAAAAACCCTTAGCAACAAGACGAGCTTTATGTTTATCAACTCTCCCATCTGGTCCATACTTGGTTCTGTAAACCCATTTACATCTAACAAGTTTGCGTCCCTTTGGTAGAGGAACAAGATCCCATGTATCATTTGCCAACAATGAATGATATTCTTCATTCATAGCTGCTTCCCAATGTGGATGGCCTGAAGCTTCTGCAAAAGTGTCAGAATCATGATTTACTGGAGCTTGAGCCAGTAAAGAAGAGGCTCTTTCAAACTGAGAACGTGTACGTCGATGATCTGTAGGATCACCGGCAAGATCACCTGCTGCATCCCGAGTAGCACGGACCCATCTTGGAAGTTGAGGATCCTGAGAAGGTGGGGGAGGATTGTCATCCTCACTTTCATCATCTGAAGAAGAAATGTTTTCAAAAATAGAAGAGATAGGAAGAGGTGGCACATCCGCTGGACTAGGCTCGCAGGCCGATTTATTTTCATCAAATTTTACATCTCTTCTAATGATAACATTTTTGGACTTAAATGGAATAAGTCTATAACCTTTTACATCTTCGGAATATCCAACAAAAGTACATTTCTCACTCTTAGGTTCTAAAGCTTTATGCTTTTCATCTGGAATATGGGCCCATGCTTCACTTCCAAAAATACGAAAGTGACTTACATCTGGTTTAATGGAACTCCAAGCTTCTTCTGGAGTGATATTCTTTAGAACCTTAGTAGTAGTGCGATTTATTATATAATTTGCACAATTAATTGCTTCGGCCCAAAAACTAAGACTGAGTCCTTTAGATTTCAGCATACAATTAGCCATTTCCTTTAAGGTGCGATTTTTCCTTTCAGCTACACCATTTTGTTGTGGAGTGTATGGAACAGTATGTTGCATTTGAATTCCATTTTCGGTGTAAAGTTGATGAATGTGTTTTTAACATATTCTCCACCATTATCAGTTCTTAGCTTAAGAATTTGATGTCCAGATTGTTTTTCAAAGGCTTTGAGGCCAAAAATGTGTTAAATACTTCACTCTTGTGTTTTAAGAAGTATACCCAAGTGCGTCTGGAGAAATCATCAATGAAAGTTAAGAAATACTTGCAGCCAGAGAATGAAGCAACAGGAGGTGGACCACATAAATCACTGTGCACAAGCTGTAAAGGGGCTGAGGCGTGCCAAGAGGCACGTTTTTCAAAATTGTCTCGATGATGTTTTCTGAGTACACATCTGGAACAAACACCATCT
>APFE031747478.1:15017-45743 GCA_000404065.3 Pinus taeda
TCAACTAACAGTTGATGCCCCTTCTGCAGCCACGATACCTTGTAGGGAGTGGGATGTTTCAGTTTCTTTAATCCCAATTTCTCCACCATCTCCACAGCTACCAAGTTATCAGTACTTCCGCTGTCAACAATCACCTTACAACACTTGCCTTATGACTTGCAGACAGTGCGAAACAATGCTTTTCGCTGATCTGGCTCTACAGCTTCCTTGGCTGGCTTCAACAGCACCTTATTCAATACCAAGGCTTCACCTATCTTAGGTGTGTTCTCCGCTTCCTGAGGTGGATCCTCTGCATCCTCTGGTTGGGCAACATAGGTTCCTCTTCCGCCTGCTGGTTTGCCCTCCGGACAGTCATAAGACTTATGTCCCAACTTATGACAACGGTAACACTGGACAGTCCCTCTGCCCCGACCAAATCCTCGTCCTCTTTGAGCTGGTCGTCCTTCCCTGTTGCTGTTGTCTCTATCTGTCGTACCAGTAGACTTAGAACTGCTGCCTTCCTCATTCGAAACTGTACCTCTCCCTCTGCCATACACTTTGCCTTTGCCTCTGCCAGAACCACCTCCTCTCCAGGAGTTTTGCTTCCTATTTATCTTCTCTTCAGCCTTCAATGCAAACTGATAGGCTTCTTCTAACGTCTGCGGTGAAAGGATACCAATTTCGTCTAAAATCTCCCCTCTCAAGCCATTTACAAATCTGGCTGTCTTCTCTGAGGTATCTTCCACATATCCTACTTGCAGATTTAATTTGTAGAATTCCTCTGTAAATTCTCTCACAGTCATCCCCCTTTGTTTCAGGTTTTGTACCTGCCTGTACAACATAATCTGATAGTCCTTCGGTAAGAACTTCTCTTTCAGTTTCGCTTCCATCCTAGCCCATTTTTTTATTCGCTGCTTGCCTAACCTCCTTCTTTCTGCATGAACGCTGTCCCACCATAAGGACGCATGTCCTTTCAACTTGGTGGCGGCAAACCTTACCTGTTTGTCCTTGCTGGTCTCCTCAAACTCAAAGAATTTATTCACTTCACTTAACCAGTCTAACAACACATCAGCTGACAAGCTTCCATCATAGGTAGGCAACTCATGCTTCGGTTTATGACTGGATAGCAAAACTGATTTTAACAATCTCAGTTCTGGTGTTATTCCCTCAAACTCATCCTACTCTGGTTCAACTGCCTCTTCATCAATGTTATCTGTTGGGTTTCTTCTTCCTCCAGCCTCTATCACTGTTAATCTCTCTCGCAAAATTCTTATCTCTTCTCGTAATCCATCATCTACTGGCCTGTGTACCAGTCGTCCTCTTCCTCTTCCTCTTCCTCTTGCTTCACCTTCACCTTCTCCCTGTTCCATTATTTCTAATTCAAAAGAAACCTGCTCTGATACCACTTATGGTGGCTCCCGCCGTTTGCTTACACCTGTCTTGTTTTAAGCCGCGTCTGGAATGACTTTAATGCTGACTTTATTTCCTTGGTACAATGCCTCGTGGTCTGGGTTTAGGGTTTATCCCGGTTCCTCCGGTTGCAGGCCCACACCTGCTGGTTACTCCGCCTTTTGTTCCCGTTGCCCGCGCTTTACTTCGCCATTCTTTCACTGCCTTCTACCTGGGAAGACTCTGTCTGCGCCTGTGGAAACCCTCGGGGTTCTACTCCTGATGTTCAGTGGCGATTCTACTGTGGTTTATTGGTGCTTCGTGACTGTGGGTAAATGCCTTCGAGACCTGTAACGTTTCTCTTCCTTTCTAATGGTATTAATATGGATTTGTTGGCATATATCGTGGTGTTTTTGATTTCGTGCTCTCGCTGTCTGTGCTTTTAAGTTAATTGACTGGTTCGTTTCTAATGGCAGGCTCGCTACATACTCCCACGCTCCTCCTGGTTACACGGTAAGTCTCTTTTCCATGATAGACGACCTGGGTTTTGTTGGTTTCGTCTCTAAAGCCTTGCCGCCACTGTCAGCAGGTTATGATTGTTTTCTGGTTGTCTCGAGCTCCTCTCTCGTTCACAGGTAACCCTTTATCAAACCCTCACTTTGTTATTTACTTCATTCCTGGCTCACGAATGTGCTTCGGCCTTAACACTGTCTGGTTGATTTTGGTGACAGGTATCCACCTGTATCGACTCTGTGGTCAGCGTCGCTCCATGGTTCTGTTGATGGCTTCAACGCTTCGGTCACGGGTAGCTCTGTTCTGTTTTCTTAGGCTATGTATTAACTGTCTGTGCTATAAGCCCTGTAGGTTCTGTAGTTGGTTAGTTCCGGTCCTGTGGAGGTGATGTCCCTCTCGGTTATTAATTCTTGATTTCCACGGTCTGTTGTTTAGAAACCCTCTTCGGGTGTTAATTATTTCGTTATCGTCTTCTCTGACAACTCTGTTATTCGTTCTTCAGTCTAGGAAGATAGTTAACATGGGTCTGAGTATTCTATTTGTGTTTGTGAGAGGG
Source organism: Pinus taeda (assembly GCA_000404065.3). Lineage (NCBI taxonomy): Eukaryota > Viridiplantae > Streptophyta > Pinopsida > Pinales > Pinaceae > Pinus > Pinus taeda. The sequence continues at coordinate 17,455 of APFE031747478.1, forward strand.
TTTCTCGACAAATTCGAGCCCTCCTTCTGTGACTTCACGCTCGGCCCCACGAGCCCTCAGCTTCCTGTATTGACTGTTATTATTTGAATGGCTCGGTTGTATATGTTACTGTGTGCTGTCGGTTCGACAGTGAACCTTTGTCTGTACTATCTATGCTCTGCTTAATGTATATAATGAATTCTTCTTTACAGGGAATATGAACTCTCGGCTCTTATATATTTGAATGGCAATAATGCGTGGAAATACATATCTCTGCTCTTATGTATTTGATAACATTGTATGTATGAAAAAGTCTACAATGCGTATTCGTTTTAGTTCTGTATTTGTCTACCCATGCATTTGATTATAAGGGTTTGGTTGAATCTTGAATTACCTGTAGATATTTCGATGCCGAATGTAGGCTCTTGTCTGTGGGTTACTCCTGGAACCCTTCGCTGTTTCCTCGTTCTGGTTTTGTAACTCGAATCGACACTGGTGTCATTCGCCTGTACTTGGTTTGCTTTTGTCCGTTTACTCCTTTGCTGTTTCGTTGCTGTTAACACATTTCATATACAATGACAAGATCTATAGTAATAAAAGAATACTCGATATTTGTAATTACAGTGACAGAGAATAATCTTGTTATTCGGCTTTACAGTGATGAAGAAATAAAATGAACATTGATTTCTGATAAACAAAAGATGATTGTTTTTCTCTATTTCTTTTCCGGGGGAGAGAACCCTCCAATGATGTCTTTTTTCCCCTTTAATACAATGTCCTAAACTGTTCTTGAAAGAAAAACTGGCTTAACAGAAAACAACTGCTTTTTGTCAGTTCTGAAACTAATTCTAACTACTGTAACTTGTAAATAACTAATTAATTATTTTGTCCTGTTATTAGTTTGCTAAATAACTGCAACAGTGTTTCTCTACAACTCCTAAGTTCTCTCAACCTACAGACAGATAAATAAAATAAACTAAGTAAAAGTAAAGTCACATTTACCGACAAGCCCAACACTTGTCCAGTTAAAATAAACGACAATTTGTTCTGAGTTCTTCATGAGACTGTCAGCCTTTTAAGTCTCCTCAGAGCTGGATGCTCCTGCATCAGTTCTTTTTGGGGATGGAGCTAGTGTTGTGCCGTTACATGTAGACATCCCTTTTTAGCCTTGCAAATTAAACTACCTTTACAAAAGTCTCACTGCTTTGACTACTGTAGCTCCCATATTTATTAACCCCTTTCTGTTGTTAAACATGATTTTATACCTTTCTATTTATATGTAAAGTCAAAACTTCTTAAGTATTTGACATATTCTTTCAAGTGTTGGTATTTTTACCTTGTTGTCGCTATAATCTTACACAATGGAATACATAATTAGATGCTATATTGATTAGCTCAGTGTGGTTGTCACAATAACTTTTAGGGCTGAAACATCAACCATTCTGAAATAATGGCTACTTTCATAGCCTGCACAACTTGCATGGTGACAAACTTATAGTTTTCAAAGCTCTTTTCTAAATCTTTTTTCTTGACAAATTTGTCTTTTTACTTTAGGTACTCTAGAGTGCTACAGTGTGACATATGCTATGATATAATTTCTTGGATAAATAGACATAAGTGTTGTTCAACAATCTTTTTTAAATCTAAAGAAACATTGTTTCCAAATACAAAGTTTATTAATTAAGAACATCTTTTAGACTTCTTTGCTAAGTTATGATTATATTTCGATAGGGGATTTTGTGTACGCTAATATTGTGTTGTCTCTTTGGTTTTGTCAAGTAACAATGGTTAATAAGGAATGTGTTCTTGAGCAGCAGACGCACATCTTATTCTACTATCGACAGGAAACTCCATGGTTTTCAGGCATGGCAACAAAAACGCAGATGTCAGTGGGATAGCCAAAGTCCATGTTGGATGAATTCAATACTAGTGATGATTTTGATTCCTTGTCAGATAGAGAATGCCATGAGTCAAATTCAAATAAACAGAAGAATCTCAAGAATGAAGGTGAATTTATTGCTTTCTGTCCAAGTCAATTTCTTTTCTTTGTTGATTGTTGTCATGTTTTGAGTGCGGACTTGTGAAATTCCAAATTGTATGTTGGTTTATGTAAAGGGGATATATATATATATATATTATCATATGTCGTTCATGGTTTCCGGAGATCCGTGTTACATTTTTATAGAAGTTTATATATCATTAAGATATTTAAACACCAAACAACAACAACATTGAGATTTTTCTTTCATGCAACCTATAACATATTGCATATGTCTTCATCAATGTTCTTCTTCCATATGCTATCCACTTATGACATTTCCTTTGCAATATTTGGTGCATTTGCTAGTTATAGGTCATTCATAGATTATAAATTTTTACAGAGTTTCACTTCTAATTGAGTATTCAACTGAACATATTGATTCTCTTATACATAATTATTTTTCCCTCCACCCACTTTTCATATATTCCATAACCATAAGCTAGGGACCTACAACTTCGATGTTGCTTTTCTTGTTTAGTAAAATATTGCCAAGACTTTAATTTATTGAAAGTTGTAGAATTTACAATCTATGAAGTTTTAAGGTCTAATTTTTAAAAGTCTAATTTTTTAAAGGGTGCTAGCTCAATGGAAGAGCACGTGCTTTACAAGAAAGAGGCTGGTGGTTCGATTCCATCGTGCCCTGACATCCATATGGAATGACGAAAATCAATATCTTGTGAGGAAGGATCTTTTGACCATCACCAATGAGCTTTTGTGACATTTTTCGACCCTCACCAAAATATGAAATGGCAACGGTCAACAAATGCCACCATATATATGCATCAATAGTGACGATCCTCAAGAGTCTATAACTATAAATCATTGTTATTGATATGAAATGGTGACAGTCATTGTCCATCATTATAGTCATTATTCGTGACGAACCTTGAATGTCACCACAACACCTATACTTCTGACAATGTGGAATTTGGTGACGGTCAACAAACGTCACCATATATATGAACCAATAGTGATGGACATGAAAGATCCATCACAATAAATCGTTGTTCATATGAAATGGTGATGGTCATTATCCATCATTATAATCAATATTCATGATGGACCTTGAATGTCACCATAGCACCTATACTTTTAGCGACGCCACCTTTGGTGACATTCAAGTTTTGGTGACAGAGGTTATAGCCCATCACCATTGTTCATATGAAATGGTGACGGTCACTATTCATCATTATAAATCATTATTGGTAACAGATTTTGAATGTCACTACAATACTTATACTTTTGGCGATGCCACCTTTGGTGACATTCAGGTTTTGGTGATGGAGGCCATGGCCTGTCACCATTGCTCATATGAAATGGTGACAGTCACTATCCATCATTATAAATCATTATTGTTGACGAGCTTTGAATGTCACTACAACACCTATACTTTTGGTGACGCCACCTTTGGTGACATTCAGTTTTTGGTGACGGAGGCCATGGTCTGTCACTATTGCTCATATGAAATGGTGACAATTTCTATCCGTCATTATAATTCATTATTGGTGAAAAACTTTGAATGTCACTACAATACCAATACTTTTGGTGACGCCACCTTTGGTGACATTCAATTTTTAGTGACGAAGGCTCTTTTGATCGTCACCAATGAGCTTATGGTGACATTTTTCACCCCTCAACAATGTCCTTTTTTCTTGTAGTGGATCTCCTTCCCCCTATATTTCATTTCTTCCGACATAAGAGGTTGTTGGGGTTTGCGGGGTTGGTCTTGCAAATGTTCAACTAGATTGAGCCCTAACTCTTTATACCCTGACCTCATTGGGGATATGTAAATAAGAACAAAGAAAGAGCAGACTACTTTGATACCACTCATCCAGACTTATGGAAGAATGCAACAAAATATAGATATACACATAAACATAGAGATGCAGCAGAAATAAAACTTCATTTTATTAATATCAAAGAATTGAAATATTCTTACATACAAAAATGGAAATAAACTAGCTCGGGCAATGGTAGCTTATCTTTGAGAAGAGATGTGGCGGTTACATGCCTCTGAACTATGTTACAATGAGGCTCAAAGGCCTATTAATTATTGAGAAACAATGTAAAACCCTAAACATCCATAAACATGACCCTAGGAGATCGCACGCCAAAACTGTGAGCCTTGTTTGGGTAAATTGGTACATCAACTTCTCGAAGTCGTAACTTTGGCATACGGTCTTTGCTTAGTTGTCGTAATACCTCATTTCGAAGATATCAAAGAGGAGGCCAATAAGAAATAATTACTTCGGTTTGGGACTTTTCCAGTGCCTTCATTTTCCCTAAAAATGTATTTTAGTCCCTCAAAACAACTCCAAAATTTTAAGACCTAAAAACTGTAAAAAATAGTAAGTTGTGCTACAATTAAGGAAACTGAAAAGAAGCAATACTGGGGGTCCAAGTGGAATAGGCGAGTGGTCACCAATATCCACTGGGATAAGTTCTCAGCACTTAGGAGGTAATGGTCCCCATTGCATTGAGGGCCTCCACGAGATCGACAAACTTCCGTTGAACTTGGTCCCTGGCGAGCCACTTGCCTAGGTGTGGGAGTTGGCCAACTTTGATAACTTGATATAGTTGGATCTTTTGTTGGCGAGCATTCTTGATCTAAGTGTCCATGATATGATCATTTGTGCCCTGTTCCATGCAATCTAGGTTTAAATCTGTTAGCTTGAGTTGTTGTTCAATGTCTAATGTGTCTAGTAATGGTGGAAAGTATGGTCGAAGGTGGCCCACATTGAAACCTAGGTGCAGGCCAAGAAATGGTAGAATGTTTAGCTTGAAATCATTGTCCCCTATGGCCTTAATGATGGTGTAAGGCCCATATCATAGTGGGTGAAGCTTGTGAAGGGGCCCAATGAGTCACTCCTTCTACAAATGTAACCACACTTTGTCGCCCACCTCGAACTTGTGTGGCACCCGATGCTAATCATGACATTTCTTGTATTTAGCATTGGATTTGTCCAATATGTCAAGGACCTATTGGCAGATGTGCTGAATATGCTCAATGAAGTTGTTAGCCCTATCAGCTTTCATACAGGATACTTTAGAAAGGAAAATCTCAACTGCTACCCATAATGAGGACAAGCATTTTGAAAAAGGTTTGAACCATTCATCCAATATTACATCTATGATTTGATGGTAATCTAGGGAATGTTTCTATGTATTTGATTATTTTTTTCTAGTTTTTGGTTTCTAAACCTAGGGAGATCACTCTTTTCCGCAAGAGTGATTTATCCACCAAACAAAATTGGCGACTCCACTGAGGAACAAGTTGTTCCTTAGTAGTATTCCTTGGTTTCCTTAAGTCAAACATTTTCTGAGTCTTTGGCGAATCCTGTTTGATTATGAAAACCTAGAGTTGTTAGATCTTCTGATTTTTTTCTTTAGTTTTTGCACTTGTTGCACCTTACTGTGAGAGATAGTGCGACAACATCACACTATTTTTTTTAACAAATGTGACTATTCCTATTCATTACACTAATATGTACTTGATACTTGCATTAGTCGTAGAAAAATTAAAAAATTTCCAAGTTTTTGTCTATCTGATCTTGGGTCTATTGATTATTGTAGTTTTTGGGTCTGTTATCAGCCTGATATAGGTCAAACATTTTAGTTTATTATTATTATTGTTATATAGAATCTACAACTACAGACATAAGTATCTTCCAGGTGATATCTTCCTTTCTTAAGGGAAATATATTGTGAAGCTATTATAAAGATGTGGCATAGTGGACCACATGTCTGTGACTACATCAATGGAACTAAATTTCAAGAAGCTATGTGGAAGTGTTGTTGGTCCGATTTTGGAAAATCCTACTGAATATAGACAACTTGTTGGGCCATTGATGTTCTTTGAAAACACACGATTGGACATATTCTTTGTTGTTAATACATTGAGTCATTTTATGGTTGAGACTCATCATTTACATTGATATTCTACAAATAATCTTCTACTATATCCTCATGGTACTATCAACCGTGGAGTGAGGTACACTTTCGAGGATTTGAGATTACATGGATATATTGATGTTGATTGGGTTGTTAGTGTGGTGAATAGAAAAATCACATATGAATGTCGTTTCTCTTTGGGATCCACTTCCATCTCATGGATGAGCCAAAATCAAAAGTTTGTTGCACTAAGGACCACTAAGGCTGAATATATTGTAGCTAGTATGGCTTGTTGTGAAGCCGTTTGGTTGAACAAGCTCTTTAATGAGTTATTTGAGCACGTGTTGTGTACCACCATCATTTATTGTGATAATAAAAGTGGGATTCACCTTTTAGAGAATCTCGTGTTCCACAATCAATCCAAGCATATTGATATTAGGTACCTTCTATATGAGATATGATGCAATGGGGAGAAATAAGGCTCCAACACATCAAGATGGATGAACAAGTTGCTGAAATCCTCACAAATTCTTTAGGAAAGACCAAGTTCTTAACCTTTAAAGAGAGAATTGGAGTCATGGAAATAACCTCCCATGAGGGTCCTGATTGAGTTGGACATTGAGCTCTGAGAGCTCATGGGGGCTTGAGGTACTTCTTGGAGCAATATGAGAATAGGGTGTGTGGTTCACCTTCCCTAATGGAGTACATACCCTAGGATGTGAGAATAGGATGAGTGGTTCACCTTGCTCTGTGGAGTACACTATATGGAAATAGGGTGAGTGATTCACCTTCCCCCGTGGAAACCCTAACATACATCCTACCCTTGTAATCAGGGACTCTTAGGAAGTACATATTATTTGGCCAATGATTTGGGAAAAGTGGTTAGGTTTAATTATTTTTACTGATGTATACATCAGGTACTATTGTATTCCCTATGGCTAGGATGAATGTTGTTCAAAAAATTAATCACTAAGGATCAAGCCTGGTAAGGGTTCCATCCCTGGACATGAGGACTCGCCTTTGTCATTTTGGTAAGAGTAGCAGGGTCCTGTGACCAAACTTCTTTCAATCCTTTCTTATTGGAATATGATATCAATCTTGAGTAGTGACAAGAAAAGTTGTAGAGATGACACATGATGAACATTATAGCATAGCCATGGATGAATGTTAAGAGGTGTAGTTCCTCCCAAGTCGAGAGGGAGTGTTAAAGAGAGTAACTCCGCAATAATTCCCCTTCCTAGAATCCTTTTATGATATATATATATATCTATATATATATATATATAATATATATATAATATATATATAATATATATATATATTAATATATATATATATAATTATATATTATATATATATAATATATTATATAGAATATAGTTTTGAAGTGTCGTGTTTCTAAGGACATGATCATTTGTTAAAAATATCCATACTCATGTAAATAACAAATTTACCATAAGTTAATACCCACCATAATTTAACTAAGTATTTGTGTAGAAGATAGGATACAGAAAAATGATGTAAATAGATATACTTATGAGGAGTTACTACCCACCACTATTTATGGGTTTTTCAACACTTCAACAAATATGGGTAAAAATGTAACATGTCTTTTGGGTATATTGAGTATAAAATTCACTTGAAACTTTTCATTTTACACAACTCACTTATCATCTCATATCTTCTTATACTTATTGTTGATGTTCTATCTACAATTATTGTCAATTGATGTTGCAGTGATAGGGGCTTTGAATAAATGTGACATGTTGTAGGGAAGGAAACGTTTGTATGATTTGACATGACATCACTAAAACATTTTTTGCATGAGCCATCTCTTTTTTTTTTATGTGATGCAATTTTTATCTCTTTGATGATGTATCACACTTAAATACTACTTGAACTACTTAGATGAACTTTGAAATGCTTGTTTTTTTATTCAAATGACATTTAAATATACCCTACACAAATCATAAAATGCATTGCACCATGACACACTATGAGTATAATTATGATTAATAACATAAATAATTGTAAATTATTTTTTATAAATACACTAATAGATAAGATTAATTAATGCAATAACAAAATTATAATAAATTAATGCATACTATTAAGAAATTGATGCATAATTTAACTAGTAGATGAAATGACCCATTTTTGAGCACTTTTATTGGACAATTTTACCAAAAATTTGGTAGAGTATTTTAAGAATAATAAGTTCAAGTTGTTTAATACTCAAAGTTTGAGTGCCTCAATGGTTTTTTAGGGTGTTAAATCCATTCATGCATTTGAAAGTGCATTTTAAACAAAAAGTAACCACAATCTTTCTCAACATTTTATTGTTGGGTTCCGACCAAAAAATCATTTTTTCTATTAATTAGATTGCACCATAATAATATCATTAATAAATTAATAATATTATTATTAATATATTGATAAATTATATTAATTTATATATAACTATAAAGAAAATTATTAATACCCTAAAAAAATATTATCACACATAATTGTAACTATAATTTTGTCACTATCACCAAACATAAATCATAATTATTATCTTGTAATTGTTATAAATGCATTGGCACTAGTTGGTGTCCTTTATGTAGGGTTGCTCAAGAGATTGTTGATCACCTTTTTAGAAATTTCCCTTTCTCCTGAGTTGTATGGAAATTTTCCCAACCTCTTTATCTTTGAATCTTATTTGGGAGGGGTTATCTTTATTAGATGCTTGCCACTCATGGTGCGATGTGCCCTCTCCAAAAAGGATGAGGAATTCCCCTCATTATAAATTGGGGGATTTGGTTAGCAAGTAATTAGGTCATGTTCGGAAACCATCTTGTTCCTCAGGAAAGAGTAGCAAACAAATTCTCTAGCCATCTATGATTTGATTCCGACCCCTCCGGAATCTAATTGTTAAGGGAATGTCATCTAGGAAGAGGTGGATAAATCACGACCTTGGGTTTACTTTGATGATGCAACCCAACCAAATTGTAATTGTGAGGGAGGTGCAATTTTATTTTATAGGAGACCCATCTCTTCAAGCTCCAAAGTGAATTGGGCCATGGGACAAATAATTTTGTAGAACTCTACAACTTAAAATTTCTTCTTATTTTCACAATTGAACAAGGATGGATGCTGCTTCAAATCTTTGGTGATTCTCAAATTGTTGTTAATTAGTTTAGTGAATTTGCTCATTGTCATATGCATACTCTTATTCCATTGTTGAAACATGTTTTACAGTTAAAAATAAACCTTGATTATGTATCCTTGTACTCACATCTATAGGGAGAGAAACACTATGGCCGAAAGTTTATCCAAAGCGGGGGCACAACAGGCGTATGACACATGGAATATTGATGAACTGAATGGAGATGATTTCTATGAGTTTTATTATCAGCCATTTATAGATGGCATTGCTCAACCTCGTGAGTAAGAATCATGATTTATATATCCTAGTTTATGTTTTTTAGATCCCGTGAGGGTTATTTGTTTATTTATGATATGTATTTCCTCTGTGGATATATGGACTCTCTATTTTTTTTAATGATCATTAAGTCAATGATTATCGAGATGACAATTTTTTTTTATGGATGATTGTGTTCTTTGGAAGGTCAGTCATTTAATGTACAATGTGCATATGGAACATGTTTTCTTTTTTAATAGAAAATTGTCATTTTCCCCATATTTTATATTATTGTTTATGAATATATTAATTTTATAAATATCATATAATAGTAATTTCTCTAGTTTTTGATGATTTTTTATTTTGCTTATACATTAAAAAAATATACTTCAAATAAAGAAAAATATAAATTTCATCAAAATTGATGTTGCACTATTAGAACATAAAACAATTAAACTTTATTATAACTATAACAAGAGTATTAACTATTATCATTATTCAAAGTTCAAATGAAAACCAAGTTTATACATATATAAATTATTTTGCTTTTGCTTATACATTCAAAAATACACTTTAAATAAAGAAAAATATAAATTTCATCAAAAATTATGTTTAACTATTGAAACATAAAACAATTAAACTTTATCATAAGTATAACATGAATATTAACTATTATCATTATTCAAAGTTAAAATAAAAACCAAGTTTATACATATATCAATAATAATACATTTGTTGGACAGAGAAAAACATTCTACAATCTATTATAAAGGCGATGTATTTGTACTCTACATAAAGTTGACATATGTCCAATAAATACAAATAGTAAAAATAATTTTCTCCAAATAAATAACCATATAAATAACATTAGCCTAAATAAAACTCTAATCAATCATATAACTAAAAAACTAAAAACCTATTTACACAACAATTGCAATGGCTCACGGAGTTCATTCTGCTCACATTTGATCTTCTTTACTTTCGCTGGGTTCGTGCTCGCTCCACAGTAATATAAATAAAAAGCTAAAATTCAATTTACACAACAATTACTATGAAAAATAATGCAAACTTTGAAACTATAATTATAAAGAAGAAACAGTCCCTTGGGTAGTTCAAACCGCGGTGGGTGAGGAAATAAAATTTTACTGAACTGAAGTTTTAGGTGTATAATAGATATGTAAAAACATGAAAATCAAAATTTTACTAAATTTATATTTTTTTATAAAAATGTAATTATATAATTAAGATTATTTATTTTACTTTTTAGTTTTAATATAATCAATATTTAATAAAATAAAACTCTGTTGTAAACAAAAAAATAAATATTTAAAAAATATAAAAGATTAATTAATCTTAAAGGTCAACACTAACATTTTTATGTAAATAATGGTTAACGCTAGATCAAACTTTTAAACACGTCTATAACTAAAAACTAAAAAACCCATTTTTACATCACACAATCTAATTATATAATCAGACATATATATATTTTTTAATATAATCAATATTGGTAAAATTAAAAGTAATCCTTTGCCTATAAACAAATATTAGAAATATTTAAAGATACAAAATACAATTAATCTTAAAACAACATTTATAATTTTTTAAATCCTCTGTTACAAGACTGGGGTCGATAGACCACATAGGCTAGGTGATCGATATGATCAAGGTAGAAATCGTAGAAGGTATTGATGAGGCCCCTAACTCTGGATATTCAGAAATCTATCCTCTCCCCTGGATTTCAATAGATATTCAAAAATCTATTCTCCCATGTAGGGTTTTAATTGAATCACAAATTTAAATTGTGATTTTAATTTGTGATTTTAATTTTTTTTTTTTTAAATAGAAATTATTTCCACAAAAAAAATTAAAGAATGCTATTATTAATACATTTAAAAATTATATTTTAAATAATAAATTTGAAGATATAATAAAAAATATATAAAATAAATTTTAACACATTTCAAAAAGTTAAAATAATCCTACAATGTTTTTTTCTGAAGCTTATAAAGTTTATAATAATTTGTTGAAAATTAAATTAATTTTATTTGAAATGAATTTTATAATTTTCTTAGATAGAGTAGGGTATACTTTAGGGGCTTTTGTGATTAATAAGTTGAAACTCAAAGTTAACAATGTGAGATAAAAGGGGTCAGAAAGAAATTAGGTTATATGTTGGTAAACTATTAGATCTATTAAATCCATGTTTAAAGGAATTCCAATCTGACTTAATATTTTGTAAGTTTAGCAGTTCAAAAGATTAAATTATACACAATATAAGTACCAAGTGGTATTTTCAATTTCAAATATCATGCCGATATTTGACACAAAGTTGAGAATTTTACAGTTTTATATTTAACCTACCTAATAGTGTAAAAAAAATAAATTAATCTTTTGTAAATATAATATAATAAAATTCACAAGGCGAAATTTTACAAAATGAATAAATCTTGATTAGAAAATTAATTTGGTCAGAAATATAAATTAGAAATAAAATATCCCTAAACTAAGTCATTTCAGTTTATAGTTTAATTTTAATTGAAATTTTAATGTGATTTCTCTTTTATAATTTTTTCTTAACATTGATCCAAAATTTAATCAATATAAAACATTAAATCACATTGCATACAACAATTATTCAAAATATTTATGAGAGGAAAATACATATTTATAAATATTCAAAACAAACAATCTCTCAAAAGTCAAAAGTTTCATCAAAGTGCTATTCAATATCTATTTTTAAGATATATAGAAAACATAGATGTGATGAAATACGAATAAAAATTAGTTTATTTTACAAAAATAATTAGATTAGAAATCCTAACATGAAAATAATTTGCCTAATAAATCCCTACACTAATCATCTACAACCATGTTATCTCATTAATAGTTCCTAACCCTTTAAATATATTATAATTATTTGGAGAAGTAGATAATTTAGAGAATTTGTAAACCTAGCCATGCCACTCATTAAAAAAACACATTATTTATTGACATTGATAAATAAGCTATAAATAAAAAATCATCAAAATATTCTTAAAGGAAATAAATTATTTGAAACATTTGCAAAGAAACAAAGAAACAAACTATGTTAGGAGTAATCTTAAGGCCATAAATTATTAAAAATACTTTTCACGATATAAAATTAATAAATCCCTACAATAATTATCTACACCAATGCTATCTCATTAATAGTTCCTAAACGTTCAAATATATTATATTTATGTGGAGAAGTAGATAATTTAGAGAATTTGTAAATCTAGCCACACCACTCATTAAAAAAACATTATTTATTGACATTGCAAAATAGATTATAGATAAAAAAAAACATCAAAATATTTTTGAAGCAAATAAATTATTTCAAACATTTACAAAGAAACAAATTATTTAAGGAGTAATCTTAAGGCAGTAAATTATAACCTATTTTTCGAGATATATTTAGTAATACCTCACACTATCAAAAGTTATGATACCATAAATTAAATTAAATAAATGTAGAAACTCAATCCTCTTGCAAACTACAAATTAATTATTGACAAGATAGTCCCACTTCTTCATCAACAATTAATTACTATATCTTCAAAATATTTATTAGAGAAAAAAGATGTATTTATAATCATTCAAAACAATTAATATTATTTCAAAATTACCAACCACAATTGCACACACCAAACATATTCAAAATATTATTGGAGGAAAATATATACGTTTTAAACATTCAAAACAATATCTTTTCAAAAAATTTAATCAAAATGCTATTCAAGATCCATTTATATAAATATATATATATATATATATGGTATTATATATATAATATATAATATATATATATATAATATAATAATTGAGATGGTGCGCTCATTAAAAAATAAAAAAACATTATTTTCTTGATTTTGCAAAGAAAAAATAAATTATTTCACACTTTGCAAAGAAACAAATTAGTTCATGAGTAAATCTTGCCACAAGTAAATCATTAAAAATATTCTTCAAGATATATTTAGTACTACTTCTAGGGATACTATTAAAAATTAATTAGCTATAAAACATTTAAACATAATTAAATAAAATAGATGTACAAAATTATCCTCCTGTAAATTGTAAATTAATTATTGGCAAAATAGTCTCCCTTCTTCACCAATAACTAATTAGTAACAAACAATTACATATATTCAAAATTACTAACAAAAAATTCCATACATCAATATATTCAAAACATTTGGAGGAAAAAATATATTTGTAAATATTCAAGACATAGTCTCTCAAAAATATTCATCAAAATACTATTCAAGATTCATTTTTAAGATATATAGAAAAATGAAATGTAATAATTGCTTGGAGAAGTAGATAATTTCAAGAATTTGTAAACCTACTTTTAAAAAGTTTCAAAAATACATTATTTCTTGAGTTTGCAAAACAAACTATAAATTAAAAAAATAATCAAACTATTCTTGATGAAATAAATTGTTTCAAACATTTGCAAGGAAACAAATTATTTCAAATGTAAACTTGAGGTAGTAAATTATTAAAAATACTCTTCAATTTAGTAATGCCTCGGGGGACACACAAGGAAACACAAGAGTAAACTTGAGGTAGTAAATTATTAAAATTACTCTTCAAGATATTTTTAGTAGTGCCTCAACGACAATATTAAAAATTAATTAGTTGTCAAAAGTTGTTATATCTCAAATTAAATGAAATAGACGTGCAAAATCAATCCTTGTGCAAACTACCAATTAATTATTGACAAGATTGTCTAGCTTAATTATAAACAATCAATTACTAACAGAGATATACATATACATATAAAAATACAACAATCAATTACTAACATAAAAATACATGTACATATAAAAATACAGATATACATATACATATAAAAATACAACAATCAATTACTAACAGAAAAATACATGTATGTATAAAAATACAACACAACAAGTGTAACATGCACAAACATTACTAGCCAAATCTATATAGGGAAGCACAGAAGCCACTCAATGCTTTGAAACATAGACTTACAAACCAATCAAGGCATCCAACACAAACTAAATTAAAGAAGAGAAGGGTATGGTCAACATAAACCAAATTAAAGAAGAGAATGTTATGGTTAAGTTAGCCAAAGAAAGCGTAATGTAAAGCCACCACAAAGCTTTTTAACAAAGGAAAAGTAAAACATGATATAGATCTCTAAAAAAACTTTTTAATCATAGTCAAATAAAGAAAAAACAAAAAATGATTTAAAGTCATGCTATCCCCATAAATTTTTAACAATGCCTTAATACAAGAAAAATGCCTATAATCTTTGTGTATAATGTCCAGATTCAAAATTATGAACTCTTCCATCTTAATCTAGATACAATTAAGATCGTATTGACAAGTCATCAATCTAGGTACAATTAAGATCGTATTGACAAGTCGCAGCTTTAAATCCTCATACAAATAGATAATAATAAACATGTAAATTTCAAATTATGAAATTTATCAAACATATACTTAATAATTATAATATAAAAATGTGACATTGTAAATGTGAGAGAACATTACTATCATCAAAAATATCCTAAATTAGGTAAGTCATTGATTATTAATTTATTATTTCACTAAAAGTCAAATAACATTATAAAAATATTTATTTTTAAAATATTTTATTTATATTTATTTGTTGAAATATTTTGATGCAGGAGCATCCAGCTCCGAGGAGACAGAAGGTGGTTGACGGTCTCGTGGAGAGAACAAGAACAAATCCTACATGCATAGCTGGACAGGTTATTAGACTTGTCGGTTATTTTACTTTTCTTTATTATTTGTTTTATTTTCCAGAAGGTCGTTAGGACCATAGCAATTACAAATTGTGAACTGTTTTTTTTTATTTGGAATTAGTTAACAGTAAATTAGCATTTTTACTTGAGGGTCATTAGAATCATAGAAGCTACAAACTATGAATTGTTTTAGTTAGGAAATAGTTAATGGTTAATCAACAGTTTGTAAAAGAAACTGGTGGACAGTTGCAAGAATTCTGGGTGGGGCAGTTCAACAGGAAAAGAGAGCAGTTGTGCCTGTGAGATGTTAAAGAGGCGAAAAAAAAAAGACAGGAAGAGGATTCCTCAAACAGAGAAAGAAATTGCACTCCTTTGGAATAAAACTTGTTTTTATCAATTGAAGCACCACTGTAACAAATTAATTTCATGCATTGATATATATTCTGTGTAACTAAATTATGTTGAAATAACAAAGACAGTAAGCAATTAACAAGGAGAGCAGGGTGCTGCTACAAAGACTACTTCCAGCCAAAGAAAGGCGAATAATTATGACCGCAGACAATCAAGCAGGTAACGAAACACAAACCCTCACATTATTTACAGCTAATGTAAATGCTGGAATGAAAAACCAAAACGTTATTTACAGCTAAAGTAAATGCTGGATTGAAAACCCAAAACAGTCCCATGTTTATAAATTATTATAATCGAGGCACATAAAGAGTTCTGAGCATTTAACGCTCCACCAGAGCGAGTTCCTTCGAAACAGAGTTTTTTTCACACAGATAAAGATATAACAGACTAGAACCCAAAGAACTATAACAGCGAGAGGGCACCAGAACAAGTCCTGTGCGGCTGAGGGTTTTAATACAAAAATATAAATATTACCAAATCGAACAGAAGAGTTACAACGGCCGAGAGAAGCCTTGTTTCGTTCACCGCTCAGGTGACTATAACTATTGCAAACAGAGTTCTTAAAACCTCTACAAATTTACAATCAAGCCAACATGGAAAGACCCTACTCGTAGAAAAGGATTGGGAGGGTTCGAACGATTGCCAGAGACCGTAGAGAGTGCAAAGCAACGGCGGCCAGCTACCTCGAGCAACCTACAAACGGAGTGGAGGTAGGTTAATATCAATTGCAACCACGAAACAACTATTAAAAACAAGAAATGAATGAGTTATGAAACACGGGATCTCACCTGGAGTCGAGGAGGCAGCATCGTAAAGCAAAACGATCACTATAACCCTGAAGACAAGGAGAGAGGGCGTTAGGGTCTGAAGGAGAAGTGGAAACCAAGTTTAGCATGGAACCATAGCCTACCTTAGTAGCAGAGTTGAAACGCAACAGATTGACGAGGACCCTGTCACAAGTTAAACCCACAAATTAACAGGCGAGAAACAACGTTTAATTAGCAGAGAACACTTAATGAACAACAAACCAAAATATTATTACAGTGCAGGCGCGGACGGCATTGCCACAATCATTGTAACCCAACTTTTAGAGCAGCAAAAGGCCAAAAGCATCCACAGAATACAGTGCTAGAACCAGACGGCGGAGGCTCGGATAAACCCCACAGAGCGGAGCTGAGGTTTAACACAGTGAATAAGCGAAAATGGTAAGAAAACAAGTCTAGGGTTGACAAAAGGTGGAGTGACCTGACAAGGGAGACCGGCAGGTGGCAAGCCATAACCGGCACCACAAGGTAGAACCCCGAAAATATCAGGAGGAGCATACATCAACAATAAAGACCAACGTCTGTCACATTGAATGCGTGCAGTCTAATCACTTAAGCTGCGTTGGAAAGGCGGGAGGCCATCAAAAGTGGTATCAGAGCTAGTTTGTTGAATAGGAAAAAATGGAGGTTGATAGAAGAGGAAGAGGAAGAGGAAGAGGAAGGGGAAGAGCAGTCCGTAGGATAGCAGAAGAGGGACTTCGTGAGGAGATTCGCGTTTTGCGTGAAAGATTGACAGCGGTGGAGGCTGGGGGAAGGAGAGACCCAGCAGATGAAAGTGATGAAGAAGTGGCTGAACCAAAGGACGAGTTTGAAGGGGCGACACCGGAACTTCGATTATTAAAGTCAGTTTTGTTGTCCAGTCATAAGCCAAGACATGAGTTACCCACTTATGACGGAAGTTTGTCTACAGATGTGTTACTAGATTGGTTGAGTGAAGTAAATAAATATTTTGAGTTTGAGGAAACCAGTGAGGAAAAACAAGTGAAGTTCGCCGCCACCAAACTGAAAGGACATGCGTCCTTGTGGTGGGACAACATTCAGGTGGAGAGGAAGACGCTACACAAACAACCTATAAAGAAGTGGGCCAGAATGGAGGCAAAACTGAAGGAAAAGTTTCTGCCAAAAGATTACCAGATCATGTTGTACAGACAGGTGCAGAACTTGAAACAAAGAGGGATGACTGTTAAGGAATTTACCGAGGAATTTTATAAGTTGAATTTGCGAGCAGGGTATGTGGAAGATACCCCAGAAAAAACAGCCAGATTTGTGAATTCCTTGAGGGGGGAAATTCTGGATGAAATCGGTATCCTCTCACCCCAAACGTTGGATGAATCTTACTAGTTTGCACTGAAGGTAGAGGAGAAAATTAACAGGAAGCAAAACGCCAAGAGAGGAGGTGGAACTGGCAGGGGAAAAGGTAAGGTTTTTGGTAGAGGTAGAAGTATAGGTTCAAATGAGGAAGGCAGCAGTTCCACGTCTGTTAGCACAACAGAGAAGGACAATAGCACTAGAGAAGGACGACCAACTCAGCGAGGGCGAGGATTTGGTCGGGGCAGGGGAACTGTCCAGTGCTATCGTTGTCACAAATTGGGACACAAGTCGTATGACTGTCCTGAAGGGGAACCAGCAGGTGGAAGAGGAACTTATGTTGCTAAGCCGGAGGATGTTGAGGAAACACCTCAAGAAGCAGAAAATACACCGGAGACAGGTGAAGCTTTGGTGTTGAATAAAGTGCTGTTAAAACCAACAAAAGAGGTTACAGAACCGGATCAGTGAAAGGCTTTGTTCCGCACTGTCTGCAAGTCACAGGGTAAGTGCTGTAAATTGATCATTGACAGTGGGAGTATTGACAATTTAGTGGCTGTGGAGATGGTAGAAAAGCTGGGATTGAAGAAACTGAAGCATCCTACTCCCTACAAAGTGTCATGGCTGCAGAAAGGGCATCAGCTGTTGGTTGACGAACAGTGTGAGGTGGAGTTTCAGATCGGTAGGTACAAGGATAAGATCCTTTGCGATGTCATGCCAATGGATGTCTGTCACTTACTATTAGGACGACCTTGGCAGTTTGATAGAAGTGCAATTCATGACGGAAAGACCAACTGCTATAAGTTTGTTAAAGATGGGATTAAGCATACGCTTATACCCATCAAGGAGGAAAATACAGCAGAAACCAGTGGGGTGAAGGCACTACTGATGGGTGGAAAGGAGTTTGTAAAACAGATTGAGGACAGCGAAATAAATTTTGGTGTCATAAGAAGACCAAAGGCAGTGGTACTTCATACACAGATTTCAGATTTTCCCGGAGAAGTCCAGAAGTTGCTGCAAGGATTTGGGGACATAGTGGTGGATGACCTTCTAGATGAATTACCACCAAGGAGAGGTATTAGTCACTGTATTGACTTTATACCAGGGGCAAGCCTCCCAAATAAGGCAGCTTATCGCATGAGTCCTAAAGACCATGAAGAAATCAGGAAACAGGTCCAGGAGTTATTGGACAAAGGTTTGATTCGAGAAAGCATGAGCCCCTGTGCAGTACCAACCGTTTTGGCTCCAAAGAAAGGAGGATAATGGCGAATGTGTACAGATTCCAGAGCTATCAACAAAATTACTATTAGGTACAGGTTTCCCTTACCGAGAATGGACGATATGATGGACTGTTTGAGTGGGGCGGCTTATTTTTCGAAGATTGACTTGAAAAGTGGATATCACCAGATCCGAATTCGGGAAGGAGATGAATGGAAGACAACTTTCAAGATGAATGAAGGCTTATATGAGTGGTTGGTGATGCCATTTGGGTTGAGCAATGCTCCTAGCACGTTCATGTGCCTGATGAATGAGGTACTGAAGGAATTTAATGGTAAGTTCGTAATAGTTTACCTGGACGATATTTTGATTTTTAGCAAGACTAAAGAGGAACATTTCAGACATTTGCAGAGTGTGTTGAGGAAGTTGCAGCAGAACAAGCTACAAATTAATATGAAAAAGTGTACCTTTTTTCAACGAGAATTAGTGTATCTGGGCTTTGTCATTGCAGAAAATGAACTAAAAATGGACCCAGAAAAGGTGACAGCTATAGTTAGCTGGCCTTCTCCGAAAAGTTTATTTGAAGTCCAAAGTTTCCACGGACTAGCCAGTTTTTATAGAAAATTTATCAGAAATTTCAGCGAGATCTGCGCACCGATGTTGGATACGATCAAGAAGATGAATCAGCCTTTTCACTGGACTGAAGCAGCAGAAAGTAGTTTTCAGATTTTGAAAAAGAAGATTACTGAAAGACCGATATTAAGACTGCCTGATTTCAACAAACCTTTTCAAGTTCGTTGCGATGCCAGTGGTACAGCCATTGGGGCAGTCCTTAGTCAAGAGGACAGATCGGTCGCTTATTTCAGTGAAAAGCTAAATGAGAGCAGTCAAAAATACTCAACCTACGATAAGGAGTTTTACGCAATTGTGCAAGCCTTGAAACATTGGCGACATTATCTATTAGGTAACGAGTTTGTTTTGTTTACTGATAACTCTGCATTGCAGTACATTATGCAGCAGCATAAATTGAACCATAAGCATGCAGCTTGGGTTGAGTACTTGCAGAATTTTACATTTGTACTAAAACACATTAGTGGGCAAGCAAATAAGGTGGCAGATGCACTTAGTAGAAGAACGTTGCTTCTACAGGAGAGCACGATGCAGGTTTTGGGCTTTGAGCATTTAAAAGAGCTGTATCGGACTGATACTGAATTTAGGGAGGCCTATGAGGCTTGCCAAAACCCGCTGTTAAGAAATAGCAGCATGTGGTTAGACTATAATCTACAGGAAGGATTGTTGTTTAAGGGAGGGCAGTCGTGTATTCCCAACTGTTCTATGCGGGAAAACATTATACAAGAAAAACACAGTGGGGGTCTGGCTGGACATTTTGGTATCGACAAAACGATTGCTCAGGTATGACATTTTTATTTCTGGCCAAAGTTGTAGCGGGATGTGCAGAGGTACGTGAGTAGATGTAAAATTTGTCAACTGGCAAAGGGTCACAGTCAGAACACTGGTCTTTATTTGCTGTTACCTATCCCTAGCCGACCATGGGATTCAGTTAGTATGGATTTTGTACTGGGTTTGCCGAAGACACAACGAGGTTTTGATTCAGTAATGGTTGTGGTAGACCGATTTTCAAAAATGGCACACTTTGTACCTTGCAAGAAAACCAACGACGCTACTTATATAGCACATCTTTTCTTTACTGAGATTGTTCGGTTGCATGGACTTCCAAGATCCATTATCTCTGACAGAGATGTAAAGTTCACTGGTCATTTTTGGAGAACTCTGTGGAAAAAGTTGAATACCCAGTTGCAGTTCAGCTCCGCTTATCATCCGCAGACTGATGGTCAGATGGAGGTAGTAAACAGAAGTCTGGGAAACTTACTTCAGAGTTTAACATGTGAAAACTCCCAAACATGGGATCGTGTACTTGCTCAGGCAGAATTCGCATACAACGATTCCCCTAACCGCAGTACTGGTTACAGTCCATTCCAGATTTTGTACGGCATGCATCCGCGAGGAGTGCATGAATTACAAGATTTGGGGAAACTTGAGAAACGAAGCGCTGATGGGGAATATTTCGCCCAAGCAATGAGTAACTTACATGAACAGGTCAAACTAAAATTACAGGACAGCAGTCAGAGGTATAAACAGCGAGCTGATACAAAGCGTCGGGAAGTTCAGTTCAACGTGGGAGATGAAGTCCTTGCATATTTACGTAAGGAACGGTTTCCAAAACGAGAGTACAGCAAGCTAAAATTTAAGAAGATCGGCCCCTGTAAAATTATTCGCAAGTTTTCTGCAAATGCCTACGAACTACAGTTGCCCCCAGGGATCGGTATTTCCCCTATTTTTAATGTGGCAGATCTGTTTCCTTATGTCGCTGACTCGGCAGACAATACAGCAGCAAAGCCACCGCGGGACACCAGTTGTGAAGAAGGTTCATGGATGAGATAGTTGCCAATGGCACCACCCCTGGAGATCGAAGGGATTCTAGACACACAGATAGCTAAGCGCACACGCAGGAAGGAATATCTGCGGTATTTGGTCAAGTGGAAGAACCGTCCGATAGAGGACAATTCGTCACTTAACGCAACGCAAATATAGAAAACAGGCTATTCTGTCGACGACCTCATGCAACGGAGCCATGACTTTTTGCCACCCCGGAAGCCTGATGCAGGAGCATCCAGCTCTGAGGAGACAGAAGGTGGTTGATGGTCTCGTGGAGAGAACAAGAACAAATCCTACATGCATAGCTGGATAGGTTATTAGACTTGTCGGTTATTTTACTTTTCTTTATTATTTGTTTTATTTTCCAGAAGGTCATTAGGACCATAGCAATTACAAATTGTGAACTGTTTTTTTTATTTGGAATTAGTTAACAGTAAATTAGCATTTTTACCTGAGGGTCATTAGAATCATAGAAGCTACAAACTATGAATTGTTTTAGTTAGGAAACAGTTAATGGTTAATCAACAGTTTGTAAAAGAAACTGGTGGACAGTTGCAAGAATTCTGGGTGGGGCAGTTCAACCGGAAAAGAGAGCAGTTGTGCCTCTGAGATGTTAAAGAGGCGAAAAAAAAAGACAGGAAGATGATTCCTCAAATAGAGAAAGAAATTGCAGTCCTTTGGTATAAAACTTGTTTTTATCAATTGAAGCACCACTGTAACAAATTAATTTCATGCATTGAATTGCAGTCCTTTGGAATAAAACTTGTTTTTATCAATTCAAACACCACTGTAACAAATTAATTTCATGCATTGATATATATTCTGTGTAACTAAATTATGTTGAAATAACAAAGACAGTAAGCAATTGACAAGGAGATCAGGGCGCTACTACAAAGACTACTTCCAGCCAAAGAAAGGCGAATAATTACGACCGCAGACAATCAAGCAGATAACGAAACACAAACCCTCACATTATTTACAGCTAATGTAAATGCTGGAATGAAAAACCAAAATGTTATTTACAGCTAAAGTAAATGCTGGATTGAAAACCCAAAACAGTCCCATGTTTATAAATTATTATAATCGAGGCACATAAAGAGTTCTGAGTGTTAAACGCTTCACCAGAGCGAGTTCCTTCGAAACAGAGTTTTTTTCACACAGATAAAGATATAACAAACTAGAACCCAAAGAACTATAACAGCGAGAGGGCACCAGAACAAGTTCTGTGTGGCTGAGGGTTTTAATACAAAAATATAAATATTACAAAATCGAACAGAAGAGTTACAACGACCGAGAGAAGCCTTGTTTCGTTCACCGCTCAGGTGACTATAACTATTGCAAACAGAGTTCTTAAAACCTCTACAGATTTACAATCAAGCCAACATGGAAAGACCCTACCGGTAGAAAAGGATTGGGAGGGTTCAAACGATTGCCAAAGACTACAGAGAGTGCAAAGCAACGGTGGTCAGCTACCTCGAGCAACCTGCAAACGGAGTGGAGGCAGGTTAATATCAATTGCAACCACGAAACAACTATTAAAAACAGCAAATGAATGAGTTATGAAACACGGGATCTCACCTGGAGTCGAGGAGGCAGCATCGTAAAGCAAAACGATCACTATAACCCTGAAGACAAGGAGCGAGGGCGTTAGGGTCTGAAGGAGAAGTGGAAACCAAGTTTAGCAGGGAACCATAGCCTACCTTAGTAGCAAAGTTGAAACGCAATAGATTGACGGGGACCCTGTCACAAGTTAAACCCACAAATTAACAGGCGAGAAACAACGTTTAATTAGCAGAGAACACTTAATGAACAACAAACCAAAATATTATTACAGTGCAGGTGCGAACGACGTTGCCAAAATCATTGTAACCCAACTTTCAGAGCGGCGGAAGGATGAAAGCATCCACAGAATACAGTGCTAGAACCAGACGACGGAGGCGCAGATAAACCCCACAGAGTGGAGCTGAGGTT
Organism: Pinus taeda; assembly: GCA_000404065.3. NCBI lineage: Eukaryota > Viridiplantae > Streptophyta > Pinopsida > Pinales > Pinaceae > Pinus > Pinus taeda. Next base: position 40,714 of record APFE031747478.1, read on the forward strand.
TAACACAGTGAATAAGAGAAAATGGTAAGCAAACAAGTCTAGGGTTGACAAAAGGTGGAGTGACCTGACAAGGGAGACCGGCAGGTGGCAAGCCATAATCGGCACCACAAGGTAGAACCCTGAAAATATCAGGAGGAGCGTACATCAACAATAAAGACCAACGTCTGTCACATTAAATGCGTGCAGTCTAATCACTTAAGCCGCGTTGGAAAGGTGGGAGTCCATCATATTTTATTTTGTTTCTCTGACATTTCATTGCTATTATCTTATTTTGCAATGATTTTTTTGTAATGCAATGTATGCTTGTCGTCATATTAGTACTAAGAGTAAGTTTTGATGGAAAAGCTAGGCAACAAATAAATCATATTCTATCGGGCACTAAGAGTAAGTTTTGATGGAAAATCTTGTCAACAAATAAATCATATTCTATTGGGCACTAAGAGTAAGTTTTGATGGAAAAGCTAGTCAACAAATAAATCATATTCTGTAGCACTTTATTGAGCGGCAGCTCTATATGCCCACCACTTGATTTTGCATTTTGGCCTTGGCAAAATCTAACAATGGGCATATACAGACCCGGCTCAATTAAAGCCCGATAGAATAAGATTTATTTGTTACTGAAAAGCTCTATTGTTGTCATGCTGATACTCACACTGAGTTTGGTTGCAATGATTTTTTTTAAGGCAATGTATCCTTGTTATCAGATTAGTACTGAGAGTAAGTTTTGATGGAAAATCCGTGTTGTTGTCATACTAATACTAACACTGAGTTTGGTTGGAAAAGCTGCATGTATGAACTAGGCGAATATAAAGCCCATTAATTGTATGTCAAATTTTAGAGGAGTTGGTTAATGACGTCACAAATTGGTTAATGAAAGTGTTCATGGAAATATTTCATGCTATGTGAGAGACTATTAAGACATTATTATTGTTGTTGGGTAGCGTTGGACAATATGGAATTACAAATAACTAAATACTAATTAGTAAAACCTAAATTAATTAAAATTAACACCAACTTGAATTCAACATTTTTACTTTAATTTAACTATATTTAAATTGAGCCACAAAACTAACTACCGTGTAAAAATAATAAATTCAAATTAGTGTTAAAATTTACTATTTTTACTTTGATTTTTATGAACGAGTAAAATTGAATTAACAGTCAAAATACATTTATGTGGTAACTTCTATGTGAAATTTTGACAGAGTTGCTAAATGACTTCACAAATTGTTGTCGAATTAGTACTGAGAGTAAGTTCTGATGGAAAAGCTCTAATGTTGTCATACTAATAGTGACACTGAGTATAAAGCCCATTCATTGTATGTCGTAACTTGTATGTGAAATTTTGAAAGAGTTTGTAATGAGAGTAAGTTGCGCTGGAAAAGCTCTATTGTTGTCCTGACTCATACTATTGTACATTTGATGGAATAACGAAAATGTGTTTATTAGTGCAGGGAAAGAAGCAAGTTGCAATACATATGTTTAGATTATTGTTGTAAATGAAGATGGGCAGAAATAAATGTGTTTATTATTGCACTATACAGTAATAGTATATAAGATAAATTATACATTTCAATAGGATTATACATTTCAATAGTATTTTGGAACCTACCTTATTCTTAAATAATAGTTCCAGCTTTTCCAAAATTTGATTGCAAGGTTTTACTATTAATAATGTTTACGTTTAAAGAGCATAGTTAGTTATGGATTACTCAGATTAACCATGGGTGAAATTATTTGTTTAGTAAATCACAAAAGGATAATATCTTAGTTAAACACAGCTTTTTCATGATAAAAGCAAAAATGCTTGTATTTATATATAACTATGATTTATTGACAATTATATTAAGTATTTTTATGATGTCATGTTAAATTACAATTAATTATATATCTTCACTAATTTTATTTTAGTTAAATTAAAAATTGTTTTCTTTAACTATAATATTTTCATAATTATTTATTTTTTGTTAATTTATTAATTTTTTTTTTCCAATTTTTTGTTTCTACATTATAATATTCCAACTACAATTATTTAATATTTTCATATGTTTTCAACCAATCAAAATTTATATATTTTAATTTTTTAAATAAAAAAATGTTTTTTTTTAATTACAATATTTTTATAATTATTTAATAAATTGCAAAACAATATAATAAGCTATAGAAAATCTAACACATTTTTAAAATCCAACTATAGTTATTGAAAGTGTTCATGGAAATATTCCATGTTATGTGAGGGACTAATAAGACATTATTATTGTTGTTGGGTAGTATTAGATTCTTCACAAATGCATAATCACAAATAACAAAATACCTCAATTTACCAATTAGTAAAACCTAAATTAACTGGATTCTAAACATTAATGCTAACTTGAATTCAATATTTTTACTTTAATTTAGCTATATTTAAACTAAGCCGCAAGACCAACTACTATGTAAAAATGCTCGATTCAAGTTAGTGTTAAAGTTTACTATTTTTACTTTAACTTTTTTGAACAATATTTTCATATAGAGAAAACACACACAAGTGGAATTGAATTAGCACTCAAAATAAATTACAATATATAGGAATACTTTGACACAATCAACTCCTAAAAACAAGGATTAGATAAATTATTTGGGCTAAACCTAGATTTTTTCTAGAACTGATTTGCTTGAACTTCTATGTACTCCAGTTTCTCAATTATTCCTATCACACCCCCTTAGAAATGAATTTTCTACAACACATAACTTGTTTCTACAAATTTCAAAATTATCCTTTCCAACAAGCAAATAAGTTGGCTGCATTTTCATTTGTACTACAATATGATAAGCCAATTTATTTAAATTAGATTTTCCAACAAGCAAATAAGTTAGCCACATTTTCATTTGTATTGCAATATGCTAAGCCAATTTATTTTGATTGTATCTTTTCTTGTAGAAAATAATACTGTGTTTCAATATGCTTTGACTTGGTTTGATACATTATGTTACTTTCAAATGTGATGAAAGTTTGCTTATCACATTTGATAATTGTTACCATACTAGTTGCTTTTCTCCAACATGTGTAGAAATGACAATAAATTTGTAGTTGCTAATGAAATCTAAATGAAAACAATAAACACAAATTTCTTCTACTCAATTTGTGGAAGGGAAAATATACAATAGAAACATATGCAATAACATGCAACCATCAAAATAAAATGAACACAATGATTTTATAGGGGAATCCAACTAGGGAAAACCCTCCACAACTTTGTAGTAATTTACATGAGAATATGGATCAACTACAATGACTACTTCAAACATGAAGCACACCCTACATTAATTTACATGAGAATGTGGATCAAATACAATGACTTCTTCACATGAAGCACACCCTGCACATGTGCTTTGACCAACACTTAACCAAAATAGTCCTCAACCTTCCTCCTATCTCCTTGTACAATCCTTGAGGAAATTAGCCCCTAAAAAATAGGAGAATTCCCTTGTTTGAAGCGCACCCTACATTAATTTACATGAGAATATGGATCAAATACAATGACTGCTTCACATGAAGCACACCTTGCACACGTGCTTTGACCAACGCTTAACCAAAATAGTATTCAACCTTCCTCCTATCTTCTTGCACAATCCTCTTTAGCCCCTAAAAAATAGGAGAATTCACTATTTCCTTGGGCAAATCCTGAAGAAATTGATCACCTACTCTAATGCAAATCAAGTACACTCAACTAGTATAAAATTGACAATTACAATTTGCTTTTTCCTCCACTCCAGGTAGGAAATTCAAATTCCATGCATGACTAGGGCTATTTTCAGTAAATTGATAAGTTAACAGAGAGATCCGTGAGTTAACAATGGTTCTACTACTCAAGTGAACTCCTAGTGACTCTATTCTAGACTAGAGCTCAGATGATTGAGTGTAACTAACAATAACTCCACTAGACTGCTAAATCTTAGCAATCAACTCATGCACAACTCTACTTCTAACATACAAAATTGAATTAATTGACTTAACTAGGAAACAAAGTGATCCAAGTGGGTATTGGTGGCCACTCGCGTATTCCACCTAGTTTCATCAGTTTCCTTGATTATAATACAATTTACTATTTTTAGCAGTATTTCAAGTCGTGAAAACATACAAACTTGCATTAATTGACTTAACTAGGAAACAAAGTGATCCAAGTGGGTATTGGTGGCCACTCGCTTATTCCACCTAGTTTCATCAGTTTCCTTGACTATAATACAATTTACTATTTTTAGCAGTATTTCAGGTCGTGAACTTCTAGCATTGTTTTGACCCCTAAACGATGTTTTTTTAGTTTAGCAGCAAGCTAGTACCTACCTGCTTGCTGCCAATATTGTAGTATGTGCAAAAAGAAGATTATATGAGAGTTACTGCCCCGAGAAGTTGGTTGTCCAACTAACCCGAATGTGACCCATAAAATCTTGGCGTTCTATCTCCTAGGGTTAAGGTTTTGCTTATTTAGGGTGTCCCTTTGTTGTTCAATAATAAAAAGGTGGTGAGCCTCATTATAACACATTTCAAAAGACATGTAGTGGCCACATCTCTTTTAAAAAATAAACTACCATCGCATGAGTTTGTTATTAACTATTTTAACTATTTCTACATGTAAACAATTTTAACTATTTTGTTATTAATGAATTGAAGTTCTATTTTTGTTATCTCTTTAGGTTTCCATTTATACTTGTTGAGCCAAAAAGTGTATTATACCAAATATAAAAGTAATATATAAACATAAAATTAAACACGTGTCCAATAAATACAAATAAAATAGTAAAAATAATTTTCCCCAAACAAATTAATGTCTATCTAAAAAAATCTAAATATATATGCTAAATAAAATGCTAAAAAATCATATAAATAAAGAATTAAAAGCCGATTTACACAATAATTACAATTTCTCACTGAATTCGTTATGCTTCTTTGTTTTCGTTGCCTTCGTATCTCTTTGTTTTCGCTTCCTTCGTGCTTGCTCCACGTTCATATAAATTAAAAAACTAAGATTCAATTTACCACAATTACTATG